>SNQJ01S0132154.1:8065-25717 GCA_010110895.2 Picea sitchensis | reverse complement strand
AGAAGTCATAGGATGAATACTTTGTTACAAGCAATAGAAACAAAGAAAAAACCACTCAAAAAAATTGATGAAGGAGATATGGTAAATGTTGAACAATGATGACACCTCAACCTTCCATCACAATTTTCCATCAATTCATTTACCAGCATAATCAAAATGAGGAGAAATTAATGGAAGTATTCAGAGCACATTATTCAAAACATGTTTTAATGATGATTTTCTCATATCTTGAAATTTGTGAACTTGGTAGTCTTTATTTTTGGCGAGGATAAGAAAGAAAGTATAACAAGTATTCCTACAAAATTGCTCAAAAACCCAGACTGCAGTTTGTGAGAAATTGTTAATATATCAGACCTGTAGCAACCTTGAATTCAATGCATAATGAGATAAAAATTTATGTTTTTTGTTGGATTTCCTCACAAAGACTCTCTTTGGTTATACAACAATTAGTTGGGCATTAGAACCACATATAAGACAAATTTTAACAATCTCCAACAATCATTGACAAATAGTGAGAGCATTATTTCCAAAGGCACTCATTTCTTCTACTAGTATACAAGGATCATGAATACTCTGCACCTTGGAATCCTTATCCTATATACTCTACACCCTAGAATATTTTTACATTGGATAGTATCCATATTTATTAACATTTTGTAAGGTGAAAGGCTATAACACAATATTATTGAAATTTTCGACCTTGCAACTGTGCTCCATCAAGTGAAGATGTTTCATGTTATAAAATTGCAAAAGCTACAAGAATATTGCAAAATTATAAAGCTACAAGAACGCATGAACATATAACATGAAACGCTATTGAAATACATGTCAAACCTGTTGATGATGGCAATCCACACCTTGATAATGTACAACTAAGGGTGCTTGCCATGGAAGGGTTGTCATGAAAGGAGTATGTATCTCAGTGCTAAAACAACTCACTATGCAAGGGCAGATCCTAAATAAGCCATATCATGCTTTTGAATTCTTAAGATCCATGGATCCCTTTTTCTTATTTGTTTGGAGATTCTATCATCAGGCGGCTTATTAGAAGCTACAATGAGAGCAAAGCATTCCCACAAAATAGATTGTCAAAACGGTAGAAAAACAAAGTGTCAACCTGAATATAAATATGTTATAGGCCTTTTCCATATCTCAAGTACAAAGTATTGTCTTTTTTTCTTGGTATTTGTAAATGGTTCAAAGTACAACATTTTATGTTTAAACATTCTAGGTTTTGAATGCATAAATAGATTTAATATACTTAAAAGTATGGAAACACTTGAAATATATAATCTCAATTACTAAAATCTATAATTCCAGTTATCTTTCTAAATTTATGACCAGATTTCAAGTAAAATCTATCAAAAAAGTGACAAAAAAAACCCAAAAAAAACATAGAAATTTAGATAGAGTCTTTCCTAGGTGGAGTTTGAATATAGGTCACATCCATAAGAACTCAAGACCTTTTTTCAGATTGAATAACTTATTACATTAGATAAACTTCATAGAAGCTTTCACTACATGATGTAATGGGACAATTCTGAAGTATCCCCATCAATCATCAGTTAAGCAACATCATTACCTACCAGATTTTTATCAAACATTGGCCTTTAACTAAAAACATTAACAATATGATCAAGGGAAGCACAGTGAGAATGCTCAAGCCTTCTTCCACAAAGCCCAGTCTGTAACTCTGAGACTACATTTTTCTCAATATTTTCCCCTCGAGCAGTGATCCAATTATTTGGAATGTATTTAACCTCTGTCCACCGAGGTGACAATTTATCCTTTTGTCAGGGAGGTTAGAACCCAAGACCTTTACTAATGCTCCTCACCCATGTTAATGAGAAGAAAGTATGTGAGGATTTCCACTTAAGTTTACAGGATGAACAGTCATGTCTCTGTGCATTTCATCAGTGTTCCAACAAGGCAAATTCAACAATTTTTTTTGGTTGGATTTTAAGTAAAATTAAATAGGGAAAAAACCAAAACTAAAACTATTGGTAGCAGTGGCTACAAAATTAAAAAATTAAAAAACTTGGACAAAAACCGATGATATTTTCTAGTAGTGCTTATTTCCTAATTGAAATTTTTACCCTTTTTGGAAATGAACAACATCCAAAAAAGCCTTGAACTTCTACTTTGTGTCTGCTAGGCCCTACCCAAGGAGCATTCAGGACCAATAAAGGCATGCGCAAGAGTAAGAACCAAATAAGGCTCAGGACCTTACCTTCCTTAGAAGGCATTGAAGAGCTCAGGTCAAAGGCCCGGGACCAACCCAGTAAAGCCTTTCAGGATCAAATAAAGCTGGTGGATAACCTTATCTTATAAGGATAGATTTTCATGATCAATTCTACAAGCTAGAAGGGAAATCAGAGGATTGCAATCCATATATACAAACCTCAGTTTGAATCCAAGGCAAAAATTTCCATCAAATTCTTCATGATATATTATAGAAAATTCATAAGTTGTTGATGCAGACCTCCATGGAGTTATATTGGAGATTTTATTCTTCCATAGCCTTATTCATTACTTATCAAAGAGGCCATTGCATCCACAAAATAGTTCCATATGGTCAATAGTGACAGAACCAGTGCTCTATTGGGCTTGTTGGGTACTGTGTTTTCTGAATTTTTTGGTTTATCTGCACACTGGGCTCCAGGCTTTTGCAGATAAACCAAAAATTCAGAAAACACAGTGCCCAACAAGCCCAATAGAGCACTGAATGATTCCTGAATGAACCTCATACACCAAAGTGTTGATGTAACAAACAATTCTATGGCATACCCAATCATATATTCCAAAACTATGCTAAACCCCTGTATTATATTTCCCATAACAGAAAAAATTATTGTTCTAGGGACTGTCAATGTCTCAATTAATGTCGTTGATACAACTTCTATGATCGTAAACAGAGCAAAGAATAAAATGCAAAGGAAAGGAACCATTAGGTGGGCGGAGTAAGTATCTAGTCTTCTAATGGGAATAAAGGTGACTGCTTGGTCAGAATTTATACAATGTTGCTAAAAAGTTTAACATAGAAATACAAGATACTCCGACAAGTTTTGGAATAATGAAATGTTGAAAAAGTGGAAATGGAAATCAATGAGCTCTTGTAGAACAAATTCTAATGGAACAGGGAGATAGTTCACACCAAAAGGAATAAACTTCAATTTACAAATTAAAGCCCTGTGGAACTACAAGTTTCTTACGCTCCCAGACAGGCAGGGTGTGACTCCACAGGGACCACCAGGGCTATCGCTATAACAAATTTATGTTTCTAACTTTCTTTTACTCTGAACAGGTGGTTCCACCATGGTCCACTAGCATCTCTTACGGCTTGCCCTCTTTCCAAATTCCGTTAGGGAAATAAACTCGAAAATTCAATATATGTAAACTGGGCCTTGGTGATTTAGAGATTTTTCTGGATGGTCACTAGATAGTAGGCTCTATAGTTCTCACGAACGAACCTGACAAGTAACAAAGCTATGATTTTAACTTGATGCCATACAATTTATACCAAGTTATATGCAGGTGGGAGGGCCAAAATGTAGCTGCCCAGTGCCCATACCACAAAATATGTGTGAATTAAACCATAAACCTCGACTTTACCAAATGGAAGAAGCTATCAGAAATTTCCATACTTCTAGAATTTGGCTAATGGAATCTTGTCCCTCAAAATTTCAGGGGAGAAATATAAATTTTTTTCCTCTAAAATAACAAAGACTAACCACATGCCGATTTTCCCTAAAATAAATTCACGGGCTATTAGTACAAGTTTTAAAAATCACTTCTTCAAAAAGTGTTAATAAAAATTGAGAGCCCTAAATTTTAAGCCATGAAGTGAGAATTTAAACTAAAATCATCTATGGGACTAAGCATCCATAGGTGGGCAAAGAATTAGAGGGATGGAAGGTGGAAAAAGGGCTTAAGTGTTGGTAGAGGCCTAAGCCTAGAGGCTTAAGCACAGGGAATAATATTTTAATATTATCCCAAAGATATGTGCATTATATGTTTTAGCCTAAGTCCTTTGGAAGGAAGGACATGTGATTCCCAAATGGTGAGAGGAACATCTTTGAAGGAGGCATGTCTGGGTCATGAGGACAAGTGTCAATGCTTGAGCATCTTGATAAAAGAAAAGGCTGAGACAAACCCCGTCTTTGGGGGTAGCTCCTCCATTCTGCCAACCGTGGGAGCAGGAACAGATCCGACCTCTGCAAGAGATACCCGCGTGCACTCTGAACCAAAAAGGCCGGTGTTTGTATTTGCTTCTAGAAGGATGGACACCCTTCCGGTTGTGAACCATTAAGTTTGATTCGACCCCTACGTGGACAACTCATCACACATCCATGAGATCGAATGTAGTCTAATACGTATTGCCAGAGTGTAGAAAGCAGAGTGTCTAAGTCCACTATTAAGCTAGCTATACTATTACTATGCAGGTGCCTTGGGGTGTTAAATTATGGATCCAAAGTGAATTTATGGACATGTATTGTTTGATCCACAATGTGGCTTGTTAGCTGGTTGTATACTCTCTCCAATTGAGAGGTAGTTGAAAATTGAAGAAGCAGTTATTTGGACACAACTGGCGACTCTCTCCATGAGAGAGTCTGCCTTGGAAGGAAGGAAGAACTCATGGAAGAACCACCATAGCTTCCTGAGGCGGAGACTTTCAGTTGTACATTCACATGGCTTAAGGCAAGGGAATTAGCAACCCAGAAGGGGCTGTCAGGAGTGACTGAAGGTGTACTCTACTGGGTTGGAGCAGGCATGTGGGTAATGAAGGTCTGTGGGTAGTGAGAATGGGAGGTTCCTTGGAAGGAATCCCTTCCTTGTGGTTGTGTATTTTTCCACCATGGCCTCATTAGCCCACAGATTTCCTTGCAGGGTGGAGCTTAGTCCTAGCTGGGAGGTCACCCACTTAGCTGGAGTTGAAGGAAAGAGTCTGGAGTCCTAAAATTTGGGAGGTTAAATTGGAAGGCTTGCACTTGGTTGGTCAAGGTTACCATTATTCAAAGATAAGTATCATTTATGTTTTTAAACATGTTTTGCATGACTCTATTGCTTATGTTATCATGATTTCGGTTGTGTATCTTTGATTACGTGTAGAAGCATATGGATTGTTAATTATAGCGGTAGATAATAAGTTTACTCTGAAAGCAGATGTGTTTGTTGTTTAAATGCATGTGGATTGTATAACATCTGTATAGAGTGGTGTTAAAGTTTCCTTTAGGTAGATAAAACAAAGTAGCGGAGAAAAGATTATTACTCTGATTTGGTATTAGAGCGATTAAACAAAGTAGCAGAAAAGGTGTACTCTGAGGAGGTATTCTTTAATATCCACGAACACACTTGTTATGCCACATGTTCATTGAGTGGAGTCCCCATGGGTTGGATTCATTCATTTAATCATGCTCTTATCCTCCATGATTAAAATAGACTTCAAAGCATATGTTTTGAATTTGGGATTAACATAATTTTCCCCTTTCAATAATTTTTTTCACATAGGAATAAAAACCCTTCAAATATTTGTACAATAAATAATGGGAACATGTATGCCCATTAAATCCTTTGCATTATTAAATCTCGTCATAATTAATACATGAATTTCAAATTGATAGATAGAGAAACTTGTATAAGAAATAATGGGAATTTGCATTGTGCATGATCCAAAATGGATCATTATATAGTTGTCATCTACCTTGGTACTTTCTCGGTGGAAAAAAATTGGAGGAATTGACATGGGGCCCATTTTAGTAGCGGGCCCTAGTTTCAAGATTTTGGGTTTGGAACCTTCCAAAGTTGGTATAAAACATAAAATGACACTTTTAGGGGTCACAAATTTATGCTTATAGCTCCTATCCCTTCAACATTGTTTTAGAAACTTGTTATTAGTTGCGTGACTTGTTACTAGTCATTAGAACTATAATTTTGTTCCTTGGAAGTTAGAATTGGATCCCTACATGTTATCAATATATTTCCCCTCATATTTAGTAGAATATCTCATTCTATATCCCTAATTATATTTAGATTAGCACAAATTAGGGAAATTCTTGTTAGAATTTAGATTGGTGGGGCTATTCTCCTAGTTATAATTCAGGTTGGGAAGAAGAGTTATTCTCATTATAATAATGTTTTTTCAATTGGGATGATAGTTCTGAAAAAAAAGATTACCCATCTTTTATTGTCTGGAAACCAATTGCATTAAGTTCAGATCAAATAGGTAAATATGTTTCCTTTTAGTTTTTGTTATACCACTTTCCTTTCTTGGGTTTTGAAAATCACCTCAATCGGAGTTCATATACAAAATTTATGCCTCCCACTAGTTGACCTACCTTGTTGACCACCATGGAATGAGTAGATGTCAAGTCAGCCCCATTATATTAATGGGAGCTAGTCACATGTGGATTTTTAAGAAGATTCTAGAAGGTTGAGAAATCTACTTACTAATTGAGGGTTGAGGCATGAAAATCCTAACCTGATGAATATGGTCTATGTTAAACACTAGAACTAAGAGAAGGGGTTCCATTATTTAAGTATTATCTTTGTTCTACATAGTTGAGCATAACATATAGGAGTGGGATATTAGGGAATAAAAGAGGAGGTAGAACATTTTATAGTACCCTTTCATTCCATAGTGTCAAAGTAGGTAATCCTTTCTTTGTGCCATTTCACAACAAAGGAAAAGAGAGCAGAGCATAGGTTTCACCCTCTAGTTGGGTTTTATCCCATATGAATTTTCCTAGGATACATCTTGTGTTCATTTGTGTGGATGGTGTGTTCATTTGCTTGTTCTTTCATTTTTAGATTCAATTATTTTTCATAAATTTGAGCATTGGGTGGTAATAATAAGCACGATATTGTCAATTAGGTCTAGCTTAGGTGGTTGGGAGGAATGCTTGTTATCCTTGCCACTGAGGTTCAATTGCCACAAGTGACATGTTTGAGAACTTAATGAGTATATTTTTGTAATGTCCTTAAGCATGTGTTGACAAAGCCTTGAGCTCTATGGAATTAGGTTTACCCTAGGTACCATCCCTCAAATCGGAAGCACCCATTGGGTTTCAGCAGGATATATAATAATAATAAGAAGAACAAACCTAAGATCTAAAGGAATAACCTGTATAATAAAAGATTTCAAAAGATTACAAGAACTATTTTGATGAACTGTTCTAGTGGAATATACAAAACAATTCTGGATCAACATAACAACAAGATCATTAAATCAATGCATAATCAAGTCTTCTCCTAATTCATCATGAACTTTGAATTGCTAAATACAAAGAACTTGTCTTATGTTCGAATTGCTTCATATTGATTGATAGTTTGAAAACTAAAAATTCAAAGTCTCCATTGACATTCAATACAATGATACAATTTACCACCTTTGTAAAAAATGAAATGACAATTTGGGCCAAGACAAGGAAACCTTAGGAGTGAGTTAAAGAGTTGATAAGAATTCCAACTTTTTTGATAGAACAGTATGTTTTAAAGCTGAGACAATGTTTTGTGTGATATACTCATTGCACAGGAAATTTCAACAATCTAGATCTTTTCAAAATTGTTAAAAACCTCTAATAGAAAAGTTTCATAGTCAAAATATTTATCAATAGAATTGGAAGTGTATCTTTCAACAAAATTCCACTTAAAATTTGGAAAGAAAATTCAATAAAATAGTTAGGTTTTATCGACTTTTTAACTTAAACCTCAATCACTTTTTAAGTTAAAATTGCCTCTTTTCATTTCGAATTCCCCTAGCTAATGAATGTGACATTTTAACATTGCTCTAGGGGATACATTTGGTAACTCCAAACATTATATTATTTCTTATTCGAATAAATAAATGTTTTTTTCAACCATGGTCATTGAAAGTTCCCTCTCTTGGTAGATTGAGAAAAGGAATCCTATGCTAACTTGAAACATCAATTCAAAGCTAATGTCCTCATAAGGCAATTAGAATCTAATTGCCATAGAGGCATCCACACCCTTGAGCAAAACATTATATTATTTTTAATAAATAAATGTTTTTTTTTCAACCATGGTCATTGCAAGTTCCCTCTTTGGGTAGATTGAGAAAAGGAATCCTATGCTAACTTGAAACATCAATTCAAAGCTAATGTCCTCATAAGGCAATTAGAATATAATTAGCCATTGGGATCATCACGCCCTCGGAACCCAAACATTATATTATTTTTCTGAATAAATAAATGTTTTTTTCAACCATGGTCATTTCACGTTCCCTCTCTAGGTAGATTAAGCAAATGAATCCTATGCTAACTTGAAACATAAATGTAAAGCTAACGTCCTCTCAAGAAAATTAGAATCTAATTGGCATTGGGGTCGTCACGTAGTAAGCCCATCACACCCTCAAGAAGATCGAACAAAGATATTTGATTTGTCAGATTGAGAGGAAAATGGTTGACATAATGATATGTATAATTTGTAATATTTACTCTACTTGATAAAGCATATGGTGGAGTTGAGATAGGCAAAATCCTTTCAAATAAACTTTGCAAGCAATTAAAATAGACATAAACTAATCTTGATAAAAAAAATTGAGGCAAAATCCTTTCAAATAATTTCAAATAAGCTTTGCAAGTAATTAAAGTAATTTATAAACAAATATTGTTAAAAAAAGTTTTGAGGGGATTCGATTTTAAGTGATGTTAGACAATTTAAAACATTTTTATCAAACTTATAAGAATGTTTTTCAATAAATTTTATGTTTTTAATTATATATATTTTTTAATAATGTGAAGTTGTTATGACCATACATTTCATTTTTGTATTTTTAATTATATATTCTTTTTAATAATGTGAAATTGTTATGACGATGCATTTCATTTTTGTTGGACATCTCAAGGCCATGCATAGTTTAACCCTCTATCTACATTGAGTAAACCACCATGAATCTAATCATGGACACTAAGATCAAAAACACTTTCAGGACATACAACTTTATTGTCTTATTAGAAAAAAAGACAACTTTGCACCAAATCCAATCCGATAGAAAAAACCAATAAAAATCGTTGAAACACCTTTTGAAGCAACAATGAGACCTAGGTAAAGGGACCTAAATGGGATTAGCCAATTCCCAACATAGACACCATAGACACTGAGGAAGGCTACAAATTTGGAAAATTAGATGATCATACAAAAGTAAACACTACACGATCATAATAGCTTAATCCATAATATCAGTGTCATGCTTCAACTAAAATGGTAAGCTTGTTATTGATGTTCTACATATGCATAGAGCAACGAGGTTAGTATGTCATTGCTATAAACATATGCCATAGAACAATTGATTTATAATCTTATACAAGAATGATTAGTCATTATGATACAATTCTGTGAAAACCACGAAATTAAAATCAATGGATGAATGAAAACATGGCTTGAGGGCTGAGTAGAGACAGACTCAGTAATGGGAGAGAAAAATGTATCAACCAAATCCATTCTTGGGTTGCCTAAAGAAAACCAAAAAAGCTATTATGGGACACAAGCTACTACTCGGATAAAATTATAACATATTCATATGGGTTGCACATCATTTGGTCTTAGTCGAAGACAGAGCAGCCACATAACTGTATTCATTCATGATTCGACTTAAATGAGGAGTTTATGAGCAAATCATATATGAAATCAAAGGGAGAAATGAGGAACATCTTTCTAGTGGTTGTGAAATTTCAACAATTACACGAAAGCATAGAAGTGAATGAAATCTCAACATAAGGATCAAATTTAGACAATCACAAAGAAATGTGCCTTGTAGTGAATCCTGACCCAGGGAAGCCAAAAAGCGATAAGATGCCATTACATCCCAGACTGGGACTTACACCTCAAGCCAGTTGACATATTTTGCAATGTTTTAGTTGCCATATTTTGCAATGTTTTGGTGTGGAGTAGTACCTAATAAACCATCCCAGTCTCCCACAAACAATTGTTATTCATGTATGCTTTGGAATTGTGTTGTGTTGTGAATAACCCATCCCGGTCTCCCACAAACAATTTATTGATGTAGGATTATTCACAACACACTTCAAACACACTTTCAAGCTACACAATTAGAAGTCAAGTGTTAATGTTGAACAAAATCTCAATGTAGAAATATGTCACCATAGTAAGATGCCTTGCAACTTCACATAGTAAGGTACCTTGCACCTTCACATATAGACATAGTGTAAGATACCTTGCACCTTCACATGCATATATGGATAGGGATATGAATACAGATATGGATAGGGATATGCTACAAGGAAGATGTACCTGTTCATTCATTAGAAATCAACATATAGAGGAAGTAGGAAGACAACCATCCAACAGGGGATTGATAATGCTCAAAGAAAGAAAAGTAAAGACTCCTCTTTTGCTTCATTTAAAAATTATAATCCTACAATTGTTGAAGATCTTGAAGGAGAATATAAGGTTGAAAATGGAAAATCAGAAATTGAAAAAGTAAAAATTAAAGAGAGATAGAAGTCATGGGGTGAATGCTACATTTACAAGCAATGAAACAAAGAAAAACCACTCAAAAAATTAATGAAGGAGATATGGTAAATGTTGAACAATGATGACGATCAACCTTCCATCTGGTATACTCAATTTATTTACCGGCAGAAATCAAAATGAGGAGAAATTAGTAGGTATTGAGGCACATTAATTTTTAAACATTTTTTAATGATGATTTTCTCATATCTTGACATATGTGAACTTGGTAGTCTTTATTTTTGGCGAGGATAAGAAAGAAAGTATAACAAGTATGCCTACAAAATTACTAAAAACCCAGACTGCAGTTTGTGAGAAATTGTTAATATATCAGACTTGTAGCAACCTTGAATTGAATGCATAATGAGATAAACATTTATGTTTTGTGTTGGATTTCCTCACAAAGACTCTCTTTAGTTATACAACAATTAGTTGGGCGTTAGAACCACATATAAGACTAAGTTTAACAATCTCCACCAATCATTGACAAATAGTGAGAGCATTATTTCCAAAGGCACTCCTTTCTTCTACTAGTATATAAGGATCATGAATACTCTGCACCTTTGAATCCTTATCCTATATACTCTACACCCTAGAATATTTTACATTCAAGACCCAGGTATCCATGTTAATGTTGTAAAGTGAAAGGGTATAACACAATATTATTGAAATTTTCGACCTTGCAACTGTGCTCCATCAAGTGAAGATGCTGCATGTTATAAAATTTCAAAAGCTACAAGAATATTGCAAAATTATAAAGCTACAAGAACGCATGAACATATAACATGAAACGCTATTGAAATACATGTCAAACCTATTGATGATGGAAATCCACACCTTGATAATGTACAACTAAGGGTGCTTGCCATGGAAGGGTTGTCATGAAAGGAGTATGTATCTCAGTGCTAAAACAACTCACTATGCAAGGGCGGATCCTAAATAAGCCATATCATGCTTTTGAATTCTTAAGATCCATGGATCCCTTTTTCTTATTTGTTTGGAGATTCTATCATCAGGCGGCTTATTAGAAGCTACAATGAGAGCAAAGCATTCCCACAAAATAGATTGTCAAAACGGTAGAAAAACAAAGTGTCAACCTGAATATAAATATGTTATAGGCCTTTTCCATATCTCAAGTACAAAGTATTGTCTTTTTTCTTGGTATTTGTAAATGGTTCAAAGTACAACATTTTATGTTTAAACATTCTAGGTTTTTGAATGCGCTTAATAGGGTTAGTGCTCTTAAAATACTTAAAATATTTAGAATATATAATCTCAATTACTAAAATCTATAATTCCAGTTATCCTTCTAAAATTTAGGCAGATTTCAAGTGAATCTCATCAGAAAAACCTACCCAAAAAAGAACAAAAAAAAAACATAGAAATTTTAGACCAAGTCTTTCCTAGGTGGAGTTTGAATATAGGTCACATCCATAAGAACTCAAGACCTTTTTTCAGATTGAATAACTTATTACATTAGATAAACTTCATAGAAGCTTTCACTACAGGATGTAATGTCACAATTCTGAAGTATCCCCATCAATCATCAGTTAATCAACATCATTACCTACCAGATTTTTATCAAACCTTGGCCTTTAACTAAAAAAATTAACAATAGGATCAAGGGAAGCATAGTGAGAATGCTCAGGCCCTCCTCCACAAAGCCCCAGAGTCTAGCAACTCTCGAACTACATTTTCTCCAATATTTTCCCCTCAGAGCAGGCCCGATGAAATTTGTGAAATTTTGGGATATATTTAACCTACATCCCACTTAGAGGTAGCCGGTTTAGCCTTTTGTCAGGGAGGTTAGAACCCAAGACCTTTACCAATGCTCCTCACCCATTTTAACGAGAATAAAGTATGTGAGGCTTTCCACTTAAGTTTATAGGATGGACAGTCATGTCTCTGTGCATTTCATCAGTGTTCCAACAAGGCAAATTCAACAATTTTTTTTGGTTGGATTTTAAGTAAAATTAAATAGGAAAAAACTAAAACTAAAACTATTGGCAAATTTGTAGAATTAGCTAAAATTAAAAATTAAAAAACTTAGACAAAAACTTGATGATATTTTCTAATTAGTGCTATTTTCTAATTGAAATTTTTTACCCTTTTTTGCAAATGAACAACATCCAAAAAAAGCCTTGAACTTCTACTTTGTGTCTGCTAGGCCCTACCCAAGGAGAATTCAGGACCAATAAAGGCATGCGCAAGAGTAAGAACCAAATAAGGCTCAGGACCTTACCTTCCTTAGAAGGCATTGAAGAGCTCAGGTCAAAGACCCAAGACCAACCCAGTAAAGCCTTTAGGGATCAAATAAAGCTGGTGGATAACCTTATCTTATAAGGATAGATTTTCATGATCAATTCTACAAGCTAGAAGGGAAATCAGAGGATTGCAATCCATATATACAAACCTCAGTTTGAATCCAAGGCAAAAATTTCCATCAAATTCTTCATGATATATTATAGAAAATTCATAAGTTGTTGATGCAGACCTCCATGGAGTTATATTGGAGATTTTATTCTTCCATAGCCTTATTCATTACTTATCAAAGAGGCCATTGCATCCACAAAATAGTTCCATATGGTCAATAGTGACAGAACCAGTAGCTCTATGGTATTCCACAGGATTTCCCCAACAAGGTCTGCAAAGGCCTGGAGCCCAGTGTGCAGATAAACCAAAAAATTCAGAAAACACAGTACCCAACAAGCCCAATAGAGCACTGTATGCTTCCTGAATGAACCTCATACACCAAAGTGTTGATGTAACAAACAATTCTATGGCATACCCAATCATATATTCCAAAACTATGCTAAACCCCTGTATTATATTTCCCATAACAGAAAAAATTATTGTTCTAGGGACTGTCAATGTCTCAATTAATGTCGTTGATACCACTTCTATGATCGTAAACAGAGCAAAGAATAAAATGCAAAGGAGAAAGGAACCATTAGGTGGTGAGTAAACCACCATGAATCTAATCATGGACACTAAGATCAAAAACACTTTGAGGACATACAACTTTATTGTCTTATTAGAAAAAAAGACAACTTTGCACCAAATCCAATCCAATAGAAAACAACGAATAGAATAACTTAATGCAATGCCTACCATTACTACTAGAGGAAAAAGGACTAACCAAATATATTTGGTTTCATTCAAAACCCAAACAACAAACAACATGTAAGATACACTAGGAAGATGATTAACCATATACAACATATGTAACATTCAATGTTAATGCAAGTAGTATATATATCGAATATATATTCACTGTATATATTAAAGTGATCTTGATTGTGTATACCATCAATCACAATATTGAATGCTACCTTGTAGGTTGGTTTGCTTATTGCTCATTTACAAAGATGCCCTATTTGATAAAATTTGAAATAACCATTAACGATAAATCTAATCATTATATAAGGAGAATACATTCATGGATGTTGATGGCTTTTGCTTTTACAATAACACTAAGACAACCTGGGTCAAAATAATGACATGGGGTGGAAGCTTGCTCACACCAGCAGATCAGATTAGGCTAGTACATAGATTATTGATATATTTAAGAAGACGGAGGTTTCAAAATTCAGTAATTCGTCCTTTCTTTTTCAATCGTGTGCATTTCAATTTCAGACCTTTCAATTTCTCTTCCAATTCTTCAACCTCTGCAAAATCATTTCATCCAACCATTCTTCTGCATATTTAACATTTTGCTCAATATCTTTTGAATCTGTGATGTCTCCCTTGGTTCTGGCCTCTTCCACTCTGCTTCTCGTGTTGTAAACACAATTGGCCAACTTATCTTTGGCAATATGCTTCTTCTTGGCCTCTTCATCCTCCCGTCTGAATCTCTCTGCATCACCCACCATTCTCTCTATCTCCTCTTTGCTCAGCCGACCACCGTCGTTGGTAATAGCAATCTGATTACTTACCCCGCTTCCCTCGTCCCGGGCTGACACCTTGAGAATTCCATCCACATCCAATTCAAAGACAACCTTAAAGCTGTGGCACTCCACATCGGGCAGCGGGAATTCCACACAGATAAAATTGACCCAGCAAATTGTTGTCTACAGCTATAGCTCGCTCACCTTCATAAACTGGAAAAGACACCTCTAACTGATTATCAAACGCTGTACTGCAATATGTCTCACGTCTGTTCGGAATTGGAGTATTTCTAGGAACAACTACATACATAACACCAGCGCTATCCTCAATTCCAAGACTCAAAGGCGTAACATCGAGAAGGACCAAGTGGACGCTTTCGTTGTTCAAGGCTGCCGCCTGAAGTGCAGCACCATGTGCAACAACTCAATCAGGATTTAAACTTTTGCAGAGTTGTTTTCCATCAAAGAAGTGTTGAAGGAGTTCCTGGATCTTTGGAATGCGGGTGGAGCCTCCTACCAGTACAACTTCGTCAATTTGCTCTTTGCTCATCTTGGCGTCTTCCAGACACTGCTTCACGATTTGCATGCACTTTTTGAACATATCAGCGTTGAGCTCCTCAAACTTGGCTCTAGTAATCTTTATATGCAAATCTAGTCCTTCGTAGAGAGAGTCAATATCAATCACAGTGTCTACAGCAGAAGACATGCTTCTTTTTGCCCTCTCGCATTCTGAGCGGAGTCTGCGAAGAGCTTTTGCACTTGTGCTCAAGTCATTTTTGTTTCTTCTCTGGAACTGTTGGACACAGTAATTCAGCATCCTGCTATCAAAATCCTCCCCTCCCAAATGCATGTCCCCTCCGACAGCCTTCACCTCAAATTTACCATTCTCAACAGTAAGAATGGAGACGTCGAAAGTTCCTCCACCCAGGTCAAAAATCAAGATTGTCTTCTTTCCAGTGCAGTCTGTAGAAAGCCCATAAGCTATAGCTGCAGCTGTGGGTTCGTTGATAATTCTCATGACATTAAGACCCGCAATGACAGCAGCATCTTTAGTGGCCTTTCTTTTGAGAATCGATTTGCATGCACTTTTTGAACATATCAGCGTTGAGCTCCTCAAACTTGGCTCTAGTAATCTTTATATGCAAATCTAGTCCTTCGTAGAGAGAGTCAATATCAATCACAGTGTCTACAGCAGAAGACATGCTTCTTTTTGCCCTCTCGCATTCTGAGCGGAGTCTGCGAAGAGCTTTTGCACTTGTGCTCAAGTCATTTTTGTTTCTTCTCTGGAACTGTTGGACACAGTAATTCAGCATCCTGCTATCAAAATCCTCCCCTCCCAAATGCATGTCCCCTCCAACAGCCTTCACCTCAAAATTACCATTCTCAACAGTAAGAATGGAGACGTCAAAAGTTCCTCCACCCAGGTCAAAAATCAAGATTGTCTTCTTTCCAGTGCAGTCTGTAGAAAACCCATAAGCTATAGCTGCAGCTGTGGGTTCGTTGATAATTCTCATGACATTAAGACCCGCAATGACAGCAGCATCTTTAGTGGCCTTTCTCTGAGAATCGCTAAAATAGGCGGGCACTGTGACCACGGCATTCTTGACATCAGATTTGAGATATGCTTCCGCTATCATCTTCATCTTCGATAAGACCATAGAAGATATCTCCTCGGCTGCAAGCTCCTTCCTCTGGCCTTTGTAGTCAACTTGAATGAGAGGCTTGCCATCGTTTCCAGAGAGTACAGTGAAGGGCCATAGTTTCAGGTCACTCTGCACATCGGCATCGCTGAATCTCCTTCCAATGAGTCTTTTGACATCGAAGACGGTGTTGTGAGGATTTGTTGCGATCTGATATTTTGCACCATCTCCAACGAGCCTCTCAGAGAGTGTGAAAGCAACAATTGAAGGAGTGATTCTGTTCCCCTGATCATTAACAATAATTTCAACTCTATCATTTTGCCACATTGCGACGCAGCTATAAGTTGTACCCAAATCAATGCCAATTACCTTTTCCTTACCGTCGGCATTCATATCTCAGATGTGTGATCGCAATGTTTGTTGGTCGAGAACCAGAGAAGTTGCCAATTATTATCAACTAAGAAAACTCCAAGCTTGAAAGTATTCCAGTGGAGTGGAGTAATTGTTAGCAGTTTAAAGACAGAAGAGCTAAAAATCAAGATATAGACTCAAAGAAATTAATTTTAATTGTGCTTATTACTGTGGTGAGCATAAGTGGCGTGTTCCCTAAGCATAACCCCAGCCATAGTGAAATGGGTTTTATCGCAATGAAATGGGTGTTACCGCAATGAAAATGGAGACGGGCTGTATCGCTGTACAGTGGGCGAATCTAAAAGCACTGTTATCTAGTTTTTTAAATTAAAAAGGGTTACCGCAGTGAAAATGGAGGGAAATGCTTTCGTAACTTCGAAGGGAAGGATAACCCCATGGGCCTCCGAATATAAACCCACTTTTATATTTCCATTATATGTACGAAAAGCAAAATACTTTTATAACTTTATGTTTGGTCGGAAGCAAAATGCTTTTATTAGTCAGCATGAAAACAAAATGCTTTTGTGACGTGAGAGATATTAAAAAATAATAAATTGATTTTTTTAATTTTATGCTTTTGTAACTTTGGACCGAAGAGGAGATCTTCAGAACTTGCTTTTTTTTTCTCCATGGAATTCACTTTACGTCGTATCAAACGTGAGGGGATCGGACTTCTTACGGACCACGCAAGATGGTGAGCTGTGGCTTTTTACAGGATTGGACATGCTATTGAACCACGAAAGATGGTACGCTACTTTTTACTGGTTTATTTTAATTTTTACTAGTTATTTTAAAAATAATAATTTTTAAGTTTTTTATTAATATATTTTTGTAAATTTTCAATTTTAAATATTAATATTTTAATATATTAAAAAAGAATTTATAAATTAAAAAATATTATAAATTATATTAAATATGTAGTATTATTAACCAGGTATCCAGCCATAGATTTGTCGTTTAACTACGTATTAGTTGAGGTTGACCAAATATTTTTGAGTTTTTTTTCTAAAATGTGAAATTAGAATTTTTTTTTTCAATTATTTGTTATCCGATTAGTTATCAGGTTTCGGCGAACCACCTTTTTCCTGCTATAAAAATCCACCGGGTCAATAAGTCAATACACTAGTAGATCAGGTGTACCTCTGACTTGGCTTTTGAAGGCCTTTTATATATAAAACTTCTTACTTACAAAAAAAAAAAAAAATTATAAACTGTAAATTTTTAAA
>SNQJ01S0132152.1:25803-42241 GCA_010110895.2 Picea sitchensis | reverse complement strand
TAGTTCATTTATGCAATATGAAGTGATCAATATAGGAACTGACAAGGATGTATTTTCCTGGACATACAACGAATTAAATATTTATGGCACTAGAATAATTCAACACACCATCCAATAAAAAAAGAATACAAGCCTCTTTTATCATTTTAGTTTGAATATGATTTCTTTTAGGTTTGTATAGACTTTGATTCCTCATTTGCCTCACAATCCTGATCATTCTTTCAAAATAGGCCATAAATCAAATGAGCCTTCATTTTTCACTTGCTTTTTTATGATCCATATGGATGTCAGTGTCCTCCCACCTATTCCAACTAGTTCATTTTTGGCAGTTTTTTAGTTTGGCAATTTTTTTCCTAGTTTTTAGGTCCCTGACTTCGGAGCCATTTTGAGGCCCTAAACAACATTTTTAGGGATCACCACAACTATATTGTACTCTAAGTGGTATTTTTATGGAAAAATGTGTAGTCCTCGGATATAACTTTCCAATGGGCTATTCTACACCTAAATCATAGATCGTATGAAAAAGTTACGACCCCGATAAGTTGATGTACTAGCTTACGCCCACATGACTTTTGACATTTCATCTCCTAGGGTTAGGTATTTGTATGTATAGGGTTTTCAAATTCATGCTTATTGTAAAAATTCCTTGATATCCTCATTGTGATCATCTTCTTGCAAATGAGCTCATCCGTCACATCTCTTCTTAGAGATAAGCCACCACCATTCCAACAAGCTTGTTTTCCGTTGCATTTTACAGTTTCAACTTATTTCCTTATTGAATAAAAACCATTTTTATTGTATCTATTTTATTTTATGTTAGCATATTTTAGTAATAATATGTATTCATTTCATTTTTCTCATAAAAGTTGGATTAGTGGTATCAGAGCGGTCTGCTCCTTGTCGTTTTTAATGCATGTCCCCGACGAGGTTAGGGTACAAAGAATAGGGTCTTGAGATTATTTCTCTTGAGGAAAAAATCTCTCACATGCCCAAGTGACCTCTCATGTTGGGAGAAAATAAAGACGACGGGACAAGAGATCCTTTCAAAATTTTTCTAGAGGAATCCCTCACGCAACAGAGGAATGAGATAATGGATAGTTTTGCGCAAATCCTTCGACGACTACCAACAGGAAATGCATCTTACTCAAGTGGAATCACCGCCCCCTTCAAGGTAAAAATCAAATTTTATATTTCTACATTTGAAGGTCATATAGACAAATACGTTGTAGACAAATGGTTAAAACTGCTAGAAGGTTATTTTTCTATCCATAACTTTTTGAATAGAGAAAATATCACTTTTTCACTCCTCAAAGTCGTTCCCCATGTCAAAGATTGGTGGGAGACTTTCTGTGAGAAAAAGTAAATAGAGGAACCCTCATTATTTACAGTCACGGTCTTCTGGGAGTCCTTTAGGAATGATATTAAGAAACAATACTACGTTGTTGGAAGATATGACAACCTATATACAAAATGGACCACACTACGGCAAGAAAGAGACCAAGTCATGCCAGAGTTCACAAATATCTTCCATACCTAGGGCACAAAGTTGGGTATCAAATATTATGAGCGAAATTTGGTACTCAAGTATCTCAGTGCTCTGCATAGATACATCCAGGAGAAAATGGATTTTTTGGACATGTCGTCCATGGGCATGGCCTATCAATATGTCGTTAAAATCGAGCGGAAGCTCAAATAAAAGATGTGAAATTTTGGGCCTGGGAACCCCTCACAGCAAAATCCAGGAAAAGGTGCCACCAACCCATAGAAGAAAGGATAGATAAAATATGGACAACATCAAGACAACTAGTCCAAGTTGCGAAAGATACCGGGAAGTGGTGCGACTTCCACACAAGCCCCTGGCATAACACTTTTGATTACTACTCAAAGAATTCGCTAATGGCGGAGTTGGAAGCCTCATAATTAGATATTGGTTCTAACACAGATTCATAACCATAAAGGGGGAGACAAATCATTGAAGTGGAACCTAGTGCCACCATTTCTACCACCAAGCTCCAGCCCAGTGAGCTAGACGAGCTAGAGGAAGGCGAGCGCCTTTTTCATTCACAGATGTGGGTGAAAGGCACCCCATTGCTCTTCATCATGGATAGCGGTAGCTAGAAGAACCTCATCTGAGCAAAGGTCTTCAAGAAACTAGCCCTTCCGACAATGCCGCACCCATATCCCTACACCATTGGATGGCTCCGCCAAGGAAGCGATCTTTGCATCAACCAACAGGTTTGCATGTTGTACGACATCAAGCCCTTCAAAGACGAGGTATTTTGTGATGTTTCTCCTCTCGAAGTTTGTCATGTTCTTTTGGGCCAACCTTATTTGTGGAAATGGCATGTTGTATATTAATTTAGGCCTTGCAGTGTTATTATTAATTTGAACAAGAAATTGTACAGGATACCTGAGGTAGTCCCACCTAGTGTCATTTCCTTGATCTCTACTAAGAAATGCAAGAAGATCATCTCTCAGACCTGGAAGTTTTTCTTCTTCGTGATTCACTCTTAGACTGAGAAAAATATTTCAACCACATCCAGGGCCTCCATGTTCGACCTCTCGACGAAATAGAAGCAAGTGGATAAGGTTGTAGAAGAATACTCAGATATCTTCTCCTCACCTACTGGCGTACTTCTGCACTGTCAGGTCAAACATCCCATCGATATGACCCCCGACGCACTGCTTCCCAATGGTCCAATCTACCACCTCTCTCTATTAGATAATGAGAAGATCAAGCAAAATATCCAAGAACTTCTCCGCCAGTGGCACATCCATGCCAACTCATAACCTTATGGGAACCCAATCATGTTGGTGCAGAAGAAAGATGGGACCTGGCAACTTTTCATTGATTACTAGGCCTTGAATAAAATCAAAATCTGGAACTGGTACCTGATTCCCTGAATGAATGACCTCTTTGATCAACTCACAAGGGCCAAATACTTTAGTAAGACTGATCTAAAGTCTGTCTACCACCAGGTCCCAATAGAATAGAAAGATGTATGGGAGACTACCTTCAAGTCCAAAGAAGGTCTTTTTGAATGGTTGGTCATGCCCTTTGGTTTGACCAATGCTCCAACAAATTTCATGAGGATGATGGATGATATCCTATGACCATTCACCAATACTTTTGTAGTGGTGTATATGGATGACATCCTCATCTACAACAAGACTTGGGAAGAATCCTTGCATCATATTCAATAGGTTCTGCACACCCTGTGATAGCACAAGCTATATTCCAACTTGGAAAAATGCTCCTTCGTCATGGACAGGTTCCATTACCTAGGCTACATAGTTGATCAACATGGTGTGCATGTGGATCCAACCAAGATCTAGGTCATATGTGACTAGCTATCCCCAACCACACTAACTGAGCTTGAGAGCTTCTTGGGCCTGGCCAATTTCTATCGCAGGTTCATGTTGGGATTCTCCCATATTGCATGGGCCCTCAACCAAGTAACCAGTGGTGGTGGTAAGGAGAAATTTGTGTGGGGCTTGTCACAACAATAAGAATTCGATGATTTCAAGCAACGCTTATGCTCATCCCCAATACTTTCATTACCGGACCGACAACAACCCTTTGAGATTGAGACAGATGCTTTAGACTATGTTGTGGGTGTCGTTCTCACTCATAATGACCACCAAGTGGCCTATAATAGTGAGACACTATCCGATGTTGTCTGTAAGTACCCTACTTACGACAAATAAATGTACTCCATTGTGAAATCTTTCCGCAGTGGAGACATTACATTCTTGGAAAGGAGAAAGTCATCCACACTAATGATAAGCCTTTGCAGTTCATGCAGACACAAGGAAAATTGTAGAATGACCACCATCATAAGTGGTCTACATACTTGTAGTAGTTCCACCTCAACATCAAGTATAAAATAGGACGTACAAACCAAGTCATTGATTGCCTCAGCCGACCTCTAATCGTGGCCCTCACCATAATGCTAGACTCTTCCAACCACAAGACCTTCAGATGGACCCACCTCTATGAGACAGAACCTGACTTCACCACTACCTACCAAATGTTGGGCGCAAAATCAACTGTCACTAATTTTTGTCTTCAGGATGGGTTGTTGTGCCATCTGGGTCATCTCTATGTTCCCGCAAGTGAGCAAGAAAATATGATTTGGGAATCCCACTACAGTCAGGTGGATGGAAAATTCGGCATCTAAAAGACAATGGAAGTGATGCAAAAACATTTCTACTGGCTTAAACTTCAATAGGGTTTCGGCAAGTATATCAGGTCCTACATTGCTTGCACTGTCACCAGACTGACCACTAAGAAACAAGGCTTGTACACCCATCTACCTACTTCTAACAGGGCATGCGTATCCATATCAATGGATTACATTTCGAGCCTTTCGTCCACCAAGAGGGGAAATGACTGTGTTTTTGTGGTTGTTGATCGCTCCTCCAAGATAGCAATTATGGCCACCTGCAAGAAAAGCATCAAAGCATAAGCCACTGCTAATCTCTTCTTTGAACGAGTATGGGTACATTTTGGAATTCCACAAACCATTTTCTCATATCGGGACAACTAGTTCCTCAACACATTTTGTTCAAGCCTCTGGTCACTGCTAGACACCAAGCTCACCAAATCCACTGCCTTCCACCCCCAGACATATGGCCAAACAGAGGTCTTCAATCAGATGATCGTGCATATCCTATGCATGTACAATTACAAGAACCATCACACATGGGATGACAGTCTTCCCTATGTTCAACATAGCTACAACCAATCACTACATAGGTCAACTGAACACAACCCCATTTAGGTGTGACTGGGATTCCAAACATTATGCCCCATGGATGTTTCACTACCCCTTGTGGCTACCTCAAATGACTCGTCCCCTGCTCCAATTGAAACTGACAAAGCCACCCAGTTCATTGAGAGGATACACCACATCCTCCAACATGTTTAGTATATTTTAAAGAATTCCAATGCCAAGTACAATAAGCGCCATGATCAACATCGGGTGCCACACAAGTTTCAGGTTGGAGACAAAGTGTTGTTGCACTTGCAGAAAGAGCACCTTACAGGGTGCCACTGGAAGATTCACCCGCTTCATTATGGACCTTACACCATCACCAAGGTTGTGGGTGAAAATTCCTTTGAGCTCAACATTCCTCCTTTCCTTGGACTGCAAGTGGTATTCAATGTGGCTCCCCTTTGGCCATACTTCCCACCATTATTGGACACCTCAAACATAGAAGAACAATTGACACCAACAGAGTTCAACCCTGACTGCATGAAACGGGCATACAATGATCA
Source organism: Picea sitchensis (assembly GCA_010110895.2). Classification (NCBI taxonomy): domain Eukaryota; kingdom Viridiplantae; phylum Streptophyta; class Pinopsida; order Pinales; family Pinaceae; genus Picea; species Picea sitchensis. Next base: position 36,960 of record SNQJ01S0132152.1, on the reverse strand, counting down.
GAATGTGGACATGCAGGTCAAGGGCACTTGAAAACAAAGTATCCATCTTTATCGGGTTGTCAAAGCAGGGCAACTCATGCACCAAGGCAAATGGCTCACCTAGGGCCAAATTCACCAGAAATTTCCTCATATAATGGGGGCACTCAACACAATGGGTACCATTGATTCCTAAGGGTCTAGGATTGATCAAGATGGATGTCAGTGGCCTCCCACCTATTCCAACTGGTTCATTTTTGGCATTTTTCTAGTTTGGTAGTTTTTCCTAGTGTTTAGGTCCATGACTTCCAGGGCCATTTTGAGGCCCTAAACATCGTTTTTAGGGCTAGCCATAGTTAGACTATTGACTGGGTCAAAGTCTTATAGAAAAATGTGCATTCTTCGGATAGACATTTCCAATGAGATATCGTGCGCCTAAAATGGAGATCGTATGCAAAAGTTACAACCCCGAGAAGTTGATGTACTAGCTTACCCCAACAGGGAAAAAATGACTTTTGGCGTTTCATCTCCTAGGGTTAGGTCTTTGACTGTCTAGGGTTTTTGAATTCATTCTTATTATGAAAAGGCCTCGAGATCCTCATTGTAATCATCTTCTTGTGAATGAGCGCATCTGTCACATCTCTTCTTAGAGATAACCTTCCGCCATTCTAGCAAGCTTGTTTTCTGCTGCATTTTACAGTTTCAGCTTATTTCCATATTGAATAAAAACCATTTTTATTGTATCTATGTTATTCTATGTTAGCATATTTTATTAATAATATATATTCATTTCATTCTGATCATAAAATATGGATCAGTGGTATCAGAGAGGTCTACTCCTTGTCATTTTTAATGCATGTCCCCAACGAGGTCAAGGTACAAAGAATTGGGTCTTGAGCTTGTTTCTCTTGAGGAAAAAATCTCTCACACACCCAAGCGAACTCTCGTGGTGGGAGAAAATAAATATGATGGGACAAGAGATCCTTTCAAAATGTTTCTCGAGGAATCCCTCATGCAATAGAGGAACGCGAAGATGGATATTTTTTCACAAATCCTTCGGCGATTACCAACAGGCGACGCATCTTCCTCAAGTGGAAGCATCGCACCCTTAAAAGTACCAATCAACTTTGATATTCCTATATTTGAAGGTTATATAGATGCATACATTGTATACAAATGGTTAAATCTGCTAGAAGAGTATTTTTTTGTCCATAACTTTTCGAATAGAGAAAAGATCACTTTTTCTCTCCTCAAAGTTGTTCCCCATGTCAAAGATTGGTTGGAGACTTTCTATGAGAAAAAGTAAACAGAGGAACCCTCATTATTTACAGTCCCAGTCACCTGGGAGCCCTTCAGAGATGATATTAAGAAACAATACTACCCTATCTGAAGCTATGATGACCCTGTATACAAAATGGACCACAGTGTGGCATGAAAGAGACCAAGTTGTGCCAGAATTCACAAATATCTTCCATACCTTATGCACCAAGATGGGTATCAAATATTATGAGCGAAATTTTGTACTCAAGTATCTTATTTCTCTACATAGATACATCCAAGACGAAATGGATTTTCTGGACATCTCGTCCTTGGGCACGACCTATCGATATGCCGTTAAAATTGAGAAGAAGCTCAAACAAAAGACGCGACAATTTGGGACTGGGAACCCCTCACAACAAAAGGAAGGAAAGGGTGGCCCCAAATCATAGAACAAAGGATAGAGAACGTATGGACAACATTAGAACAACCATTTCAAGCCACAAACAAAGAAGGACACCAGAAAGACAAAGAAAGATACCGAGAAATGGTGCAACTTCCACAAGAGCCCCTGGCATAACACCATTTATTGTCTCTCAAATAATTCATTGGTATCGGAGGTGAAAGCCTCTGAATCAGATACAGGTTCTAACTCAGAGTCAAAACCATAAAGGGGGAAATGGATCATTGAATCGAAACTTAGTGCCACCATTGCTACCACCAAGCTCCAGCTCGGTGGACTATACGAGCCATAGGAAGGCGAGTGCCTTTTTCATTCACAGATGTGGGTGAAAAGCACCCTGTTGCACTTCATCGTGGATAGTGGTAGCCAGAAGAACCTCATCTCAGCAGAGGTCATCAAGAGGCTAGTGCTACCAACAATGCCACACCCGTAACCCTACACCATTGGACAACTCCGCTAAGGAAGAAATATTTGCGTCAGTCAATAGTGTCGCATGTTGTATGACATCAAGCCCTTTAAGGACGAGGTATTGTGTGATGTTTCTCCTCTCGAAGTTTGTAATGTTCTTCTGGGCCAACCCTACTTGTGGAAACATCATGATGTATATGAATCTAGGCCTCTCAGTGTTATTATTACTTTGAACAAGAAATTGTATAGGATACCTGAGGCAGTCCCACCTAGTGTTATTTCCTTAATCTCTATTAAGAAATGAAAGAAGGCCATCTCTCAAACTGGGAAGTTTTTCTTCTTCGTGATTCACTATCAGACTGAGCAAAAGATCAAAACCACATCTAGGGCCTCTGTGGCTAACCTATCCACATAGCAGAAGTAAGTGGATAAGGTTGTGGAAGAATACTCATATATATTCTCCTCACCTACCAGGGTACCTATGCACTGTCAGGTCAAACATCCCATCAATCTAACTTCTAATGCATCATTTCCCAATGGGCTAGTCTATCTCCACTATATGTTAGAGAATGAGGAGATCAAGCAGAAGATCCAAAAAATTCTCCACAAGGGGCACATCTGTCCCAACTCATCACCTTGTGGGATCCCAATCATGCTCATTCAGAATAAAGATAGGAATTGGCGAATCTGCATTGATTACCGGGCTCTGAATAAAATCACATTCTGAAACCAGTACTCGATTCCCCGAATCGATGACCTTCTTGATCATCTCACGGGGGCCAAATACTTTAGTAAGATGATCAAAATTATGGCTACCACCAAGTCCCAATAGAACAAACAGATGTATGAAAGACCACCTTCAAGTCAAAAGAAAGCCTTTTTGAATGGTCGGTCATGCCATTTGGTTTCACAAATCCTCCAACAATTTTCATGAGGATGATGGACAATATTCAATGACCTTTCACTAATACTTTTGTAGTGGTGTATTTGGATGACATCCTCATCTACAACATGACTTGGGCAAAACACTTGTTGTATATTCAACAGGTTCTTCACACCCTGCAGAAGCACAAGCTATATGCCAACTTGAAAAAATGCTCCTTTGATGTGGATAGGGTCCATTACCTAAGATACATCGTTGATCAACATGGTGCACNGACTTGGGCAAAACACTTGTTGTATATTCAACAGGTTCTTCACACCCTGCAGAAGCACAAGCTATATGCCAACTTGAAAAAATGCTCCTTTGATGTGGATAGGGTCCATTACCTAAGATACATCGTTGATCAACATGGTGCACATGTGGATCCATCCAAGATCCAGGTCATCTGTGTCTAGCCAACCCCAACCACACTCACTGAGCTTTAGAGCTTCTTGGGCTTGGCTAATTTCTATCACAGGTTCGTGTTGTGATTCTCCCATATTGCATGGAACCTCAACCAAGTAACCAGGGGTGGTGGTAAGGAAAAACATTTGTGGGGCTTGTCACAACAACAAGCGTTCGATGATTTAAAGCAATGCTTTTTATCAGCCCTGGTACTTTCATTACCAGACCTACAAAAATCCTTTGAGATCTAGATAGATGCTTCAGACTATGTTTTGGGTGTCATTCTCACTCAACACAACCACCCAATGGACTATCATAGTGAGACAATAGCATATGTTATCCGTAAGTACCCTACTTACAACAAAGTAATGTACTCCATTATGTAACCTTGCCTCCAGTGGAGACATTACATTCTTGGGAAGGATACATTCATCCACACTAATCATAAGCATATACAGTTCATGCAAACAGAAGGCAAATTGTAGAATGACCGCCATCAGAAGTGGTCCACATACTTGCATCAATTCCACCTCAACATCAAGTATAAAATAGTCAGTACCAACCGAGTCGTTGATTTAATCATCCAACCTAACGTCACAACCCTCACCACATTGCTAGACTCTTGCGTCCACAAGACCTCCGAATGGCCCCACCTCTATGAGATTGACCCTGAATTCACCACTACCTACCAAATGTTGGGCGCAAACTCAGTTGTCGCTAATTTCCATCTTCATGACAGGTTGTTGTGCCATCTGGGCAATCTCTACTTCCCCTCAAGTGAGCGAATGAAGATGATTTTGGAATCCCACTACAGTCAGGTGGTCAGACACTTTGACGACAAAAATATAGTGGCAGTGCTGCAAAAACATTTCTACTGGACAAAACTTCGATAGGATGTCGACAATTATATTAGGTCCTGCATTGCGTGCGCTATCACCAAACCGACCACTAAGAAACAGGGCATGTACACCCCTATTCCTACTCCTGACAGGGAATGGGAATCCATCTCAATGGATTACATTTCAGGCCTTCCATCCACCAAGAGGGGAAATGACTTTGTTTTTGTGGTTGTTGATCGCTTTTCCAAGATGGCGAGTCTGGCCGCCTACAAGAAAATCATCATAGCAAAAGCCACTGCTAAGATCTTCTTTGAATGAGTATGGGTACATTTTGGAATCCCACAAACCACTGTCTGAGATCAAGATAGTCAGTTCCTCAACACATTTTTGTGGAGCCTCTGGTCACTGCTAGACACCAAGCTCACCAACTCCACTACCTTTCACCCCGAGACAAATGGCCAAATGGAGGTCGTAAATCGGATGATCATGCATATCTTGCACATGTACAATTCTAAGCACCCCCACACATGGGTTGAAAGTCTTCCCTATTTTCAACATAGCTACAATCGAGCACTACATAGCTCAACCTACCATAACCCCTTTTAGGTGGGATTGAGATTCCAACCATTAGGCCCCATGGATGTTTCACTACCCCTTGCGGCTACATCAGTCGACTCGTCCCCTGCTCTAATTGAATCTGACAAAGCCACCCGATTCATTGAGCGAATAGAACACATCCACAAATAGGTTCAATATAGTTTACAGAAGTCTAATGCCAAGTACAAGCAACACCATGATCAACATCGGGTGCCACACAAGTTTCAAGTTGGAGACAAAGTGTGGTTGCACTTGCAGAAAGAGCACCTTACAGGGCCCCATCAAAATCTTCTCTCGCTCTGTTATGGACCTTACACCGTCAAGAAGGTTGTGGTGACAATTCCTTTGAGCTCAACATTCCTCCTTTCCTTGGACTACACTTGGTATTCAACGTGCCTCTCCTTCGGCTAAACTTCCCACCATTATTGGACACCTCAGACATAGAAGAAATTTTGAAACCAACAGAGATAAACCCTTACTGCAGGAAACATGAATCCAATGATCAGATTGTGGAAATCCAGGTCAAGGGAACTCGGCAGTAAAGGATCCAACTTTATCGGGTTGTCAAAGCAAGGCAACTCATGCACTAAGGGAAATGGCTCACTTGGGTCCAAACTCAACAAATATTTCCTAATTTGATGGGGGAACTCAATGAAATGGATTTCCTTGCTTCCTAAGGGGAGAGGATTGATCAAGATGGGTTTCAGTGGCCTCCCACCTATTCCAACTGGTCCATTTTTGGCAATTTTCCAGTTTCGTAGTTTTTAGAAGTTTTTAGGTCCATGACTTCTGGGGCCATTTTGAGGCCCTAAACAATGTTTTTAGGGATCTCCATAGTTAGATTGTAGACAAAGTTAGAGTCTAATGGAAAAATTTGTATTCCTTAGATAGACCTTTCCAATGGGATATCGTGCACCTAAAACAAAGATCATATGCAAAAGTTACGACCCACCATTGTAATCATCTTCTTGTGAATGAGTGCAGTCGTCACATCTCTTCTCAGAGATAAGCCACTGCCATTCTAGCAAGCTTGTTTTCTACTGCATTTTATCGTTTCAACTTATTTCCTTATTGAATAAAAACCAATTTTATTGTATCTTTTTTATTCTATGTTAGCATCTTTTAGTAATAATCTGTATTCATTTCATTCTACTCATAAAATACGAATCATTGGTATCAGAGCGGTCTGCTCCTTGTTGTTTTCAATGCATGTCCTTGACAAGGTCTGGGTACAAATAATTGGGTCTTGAGCTTGTTTCCCTTAAGGACAAAATCTCTCGCACGCCCAAGCAACCTCTCATGGAGGGAGAAAATAAAGACGACGAAACATGAGATCCTTTTAAAATGGTTATCGAGGAAGCCCTCATGCAATAGAGGAAGGAGATGATGGATATGATTATGCAAATCCTTTGACGACTACCAACAGGCGACGCATCTTCCTTCAGCAGAAGCATCGTCCCCTTCAAGGTACAAATCAACTTTGATATTCCTATATTTGAAGGTCAGATAGACACAGACGTTGTAGACAAATGGTAAAATCTGCTAGAACAGTATTTTTTTTGTCCATAACTTTTTGAATAGAGAGAAGATCTCTTTTGTTCTCCTCAAAGCCATTCCACATGTCAAATATTGGTGGGAGACTTCCTATGAGCAAAATTGAACAGAGGAACCCTCATTATTTATAGTCGCGGTCACCTGGAAGTCCTTCAAGGATGATATTAAGGAAACAATACTACCCTGTCAGAAGCTATGATGACCCATATACAAAATGAATCACACTGCAGTAGGAAAGAGACCAAGCCATGCTAGAGTTTACAAATATCTTCCATACCTTTTGCACCAACCTAGGTATCAAATATTCTGAGAGAAATTTGGTACTCAAGTATCGTGATGCTCTGCATAGATACATACAGGTCGAAATGGAGTTTTTGGACATCTCGTCCTTGGGCATGGCCTATCGATATGTCATTAAAATCATGCAGAATATTAAACACAAAACGTGGCAATTTGGGTCTAGGAACCCCTCACAACAAAATCCAGGAAAGGATGGCCCCAACCCATAGAACAAAAGACAGATCAAATATGGACAACATCAGGAAAACCATTCCAATCCACAAGAAAAGAAGGACACTAGAAAGACAAAGAAAGATACTTGGAAGTGGTGTGACTTCCACAAGATCCCATGGCATAACATTGTTGATTGTCGCTCAAAGCAGACGCTGGTGGAGGAGTTGAAAGCCTCTGAATCAGATACGAGTTTCGACTCGGAGTGAAAACCATAAAGGGGGATACAGATCATTGATGCGGAACCTAGTGCCACCATTTCTACCACCAAGATCCAACCCGGTGAACCAAACAAGCCAGAGGAAGGCGAACACCTTTTTCATTCACAGGTGTGGGTGAAGGGAACCCCACTGCACTTAAACATGGATAGCGGTAGCCATAATAACCTCATCTAAACAGAGGTCGTCAAGTGGATAGATCTATTGACAACGCTGCAGTCGCATCCCTACAACATTGGATGGCTCCACCAAGGAAGTGATCTCCACATCAGCCAACAATGTCGCCTGTTGTACAACATCAAGCCCTTCAAATATGAGGTATTGTGTGATGTTTCTCCTCTAGAAGTTTGTAATTTTCTTTTGGGACAACCTTAAATTTTGTGGAAACTTCATGCTTTATATGAATATAGACCTCGCACTGTTGATATTACTTTGAACAAAAAATTGTATAGGATACCTGAGGCAATCCCACCTAGTATTATTTCCTTGATCTGCTAAGAAATGCAGGAAGGCCATCTCTCGGACCAGGAAGTTTGTATTCTTTGTGATTTTCTCTCAGACTGAGCGAAAGACCACAGCCACATCCAAGGCCTCCGTGGTCGACCTCTCCATGTAGCAGAAGCAAGTGGATAAGGTTGTGGAAGAATACTCAGATATCTTCTCCTCACCTACCGGGGTACCTCTTCACTGTCAGATCAAACATCCCATTGATCTAAACCCCCAGTGCATCGCTGCCCAATGGGCCAGCCTACCACTGCTCTCTGTTAGAGAATGAGGAGATCAAGCGACAGATATAAGAACTGTTCCACAAGAGGAACATATGTCCCATCTCATCACCTTATGGGATCCCAATGGTCCTGGTATAGAAGAATTATAGGACCTGGCAACTCTACATTGATTACAAGACCCTAAATAAAATCACAGTCCAGAATTGGTACTCAATTCCACAAATCGATGACCTCTTTGATCAACTAACGGGGGGCAAATACTTCAGTAAGATTGATATGAAGTTTGGATACCAACATGTCCCAATAGAACAGACAGATGTATGGAATACTGCCTTCAAGTCGAAGGTCTTTTTGAATGGTTGGTCATGCCCTTTGGTTTGAAAAATGCTCCAACAACTTTCATGAGGATGATGGATGATATCCTGCAACCTTTCACCAATACTTTTGTAGTGGTTTATCTAGATGACATCCTCATCTACAACAAGACTTGGGTGGAACACTTGCAACATATTCAATAGGGTCTGCACACCCTGCAACAACACAAGCTATATGCCAACTTAGAAAAATGATCCTTCGGCATGGGCAGGGTCCATTACCTAGGCTAGATCGTTGATCATCATGGTGTGCATGTGGATTCAGCTAAGATCTAGGTCATCCATGACTCACCAACCCCAACCACACTCAGTGAGCTTCGGAGCTTCTTAGGCCTAGCGAATTTATATTGCAAGTTTGTGTTGGGATTCTCCGGTATTGCATGGGCCCTCAACTAAGTAACCAGGGGTGGTGGTAAGGAGAAATTTGTGTGGGTCCTGTCATAAAAACAAGCGTTTGATTATTTAAAGAAACACTTATGCTTAGCCCCAGTAATTTCATTACTAGACCTACAATAACCCTTTGAGATCGAGACATATGCTTCAGACTATGTTGTGGGCATCGTTCTCACTTAGCATGACCACCCAATGGCCTAACATAGTGAGACACTATTAGATGTTTTTCATAAGTACCCTAATTACGACAAAGAAATGTACTCCATTGTGAAAGCCTTCCGCCAGTGGAGACATTACATTCTTGGGAAGTAGATAGTCATTGACACTGATCATAATCCTCTGCAGTTCATGTAGACACAAGAAAAATTGCAAAATTATTGTCGTCAGAAGTGGTCCACATACTTGCAGCAGTTCCACCTCAACATCAAGTATAAAACATGAAGTACCAATCGAGTCATTGATTTCCTTAGCTGACCTCCAGTTGCGACCCTCACCACAGTGCTAGAATCTTGCGGCCATGATACCTCCAGATGGCCCCACCTCTATGAGACAGACCCTGAATTGGCCACTACCTACCAAATGTTGGGCGCAAACTTAGTTGTTGCTAACTTCCATCTTCAGGATGGGATTTTGTGCTATATGGCCATCTCAAAGTTCCCTCACGCGAATGAGCGAAGCTGGTTTGTGAAGCCCACTACAATCAGGTGGTCGAAAACTTCGGCATCGAAAAGACAGTGGTAGTGTTGCAGAAACATTTCTACTAGCCAAAACTTCAACATGATGTCAATAAGTATATCAGGTCCTACATTGCTTACGCTATCGCCAAACCGACCACTAAGAAACAGGGCCTATACACCCCTCTTCCTACTCCTGACAGGGCATGGAAATCCATCTCAATGTATTACATGTCGGGCCTTCTATCCACCAAGAGGAGAAATGACTGTGTTTTTTTGGTTGTTGATCGTTTTTCCATGATGGCGATTCTGGCAGCCTGCAAGAAAAGAATCACATTAGAATCCACTTCTATACTATTATTTGAACGAGTATGGGTACATTTTGGAACTCGACAACAAAGGATCCAACTTTATCAGGTTTTCAATATAGGTCAACTCATCCACCACGGTAAATGGCTCACCCGACGCAAAATTCAGCAGAAATTTTCTCATCTCATGGGGGAACTCAATGCAATGGTTACCATTTCTTCCTAGGGGGGATATTGATACATATGGATGTCAGTGGCCTCCCACCTATTCCAACTGGTTCATTTTTTGCAGTTTTCCAGTTTCACAGTTTTTTCCTAGTTTCTAGGTCCCTGACTTCCAGGGCCATTTTGAGGCCCTAAACAACGTTTTTAGGGCTCTCCAAAGTGAAATAGCACATGAAGTTAGTGTTTTATGGAAAAATGTGTAGTCCTCATATATACCTTTCCAACGAGCTATCGTGTGCCTAAAACGAAGATCGTATGCAAAAGTTACGACCCCGGGAAGTTGATGTACTAGCTTACCCCAACGGGGCCCACATGACTTTTGGCGTTTCATCTCCTAGGGTTAGGTCTTTGGATTTCTAGGGTTTTGAAATTCATGCTTATTGTAAAAATTCCTTGAGAGCCTCATTGTAATCAACTTCTTGCGAATGAGCGCAGTCATCACATCTCTTCTCAGAGATAAGTCACCACCATTCCAGTAAGCTTGTTTACCGCTGCATTTTACAGTTTCAACTTATTTCCTTATTGAATAAAAACCAGTTTTAATGTATCTTTTTTATTCTATGTTAGCATCGTTTAGTAACAATCTGTATTTATTTCATTCTGCTCATAAAATTCAGATCAGATTATGACTTTGTTTCTCTCCCTTCCATAATTTTTTCTTCCTTAATTAGTTTTTAATTTACTTTAATTCACCACTTTTCACGTCGTTCAAAATTGGGCTTGATTTGTCAGTCAGGTCCTTAATTTATTTTAGTGCTCAAGCTCTCTCCTATTTTCATCAGGGTTTTGATTGTCAAATTGTGATTCCAATTAACCCGTGGCTCAAATTTTTGGACCTAGATCTCGAACTTTGATGAAATCTTGCCGACATTTTTAAGCCTAAGTTCATGATCACCTCAATTCTCTAATCCGGGCATTCCTTCACGAATTCATCTACTCTCTTTCCTTGATTTTGTGATCGAACCCAACTAGCAAATCAAGACCTTCCTACTTGAACTCTTTTATGAATGGATCCTGAAGGTTAAGAGTTTGAATTCAAGTTCTTCCTTTTCAAAGCCAAATTTTGACGTTGTGATCGGGCCTTGTTCCTCCACCTTTTAGAATTTCTCTCCAACTTTGATCAAGTCATTCGTCTATTTTTGGTAGTTGAAATTCCTCTTGATTTCCAAATTGAATCTGATTTTCTATTCAGGCATCCTGTCAACCCATGGTTCAAACTTTAAACTTGCTTTTGAATTTGATGAAGTTTTGGTCGAAACCTTTTTTATCCTAATTTCATGATCGACTTGATTCTCAAATTAGGACC
>SNQJ01S0132152.1:0-25793 GCA_010110895.2 Picea sitchensis | reverse complement strand
GAGAGAGAGAAAGATGATTTATTCATATTATCGGGAATGTGTGCGTGTTCATGTTGCTAATAATGCACACACTTTTTAGGAACGCGTGCACGCTTTAGGAAAGTGTGTGCACTTTAGTAATGTGTGTGCATTCCTAAAGCGCACACATTACTAAAGTGCGCGTGCATTATTTGAATTTCTAATTTTTTGGGGTGGGAGTGAAAAATCTAGAATACATGTTTGTTGAGTTGGTTGCTTCGGATTTAGGTTTAGGATGACAATCCTAGTAGTACGGTCTACAAATACACAAAAACATCCATTTTTATGAATTCCTCTCCATATCTTTGTTTTTGACGTTATTTTATATAGGATACACAATTCAGTTATTGACGAAAATATAGACACGGATATGCATTTTTTTTTAAATTAATAATTTTTACTATTTTTAATCTATTTTTGTCTTGACGTATATCAAAATCCTAGAATACATACCTCTCCTATTTCTGCTATAACGTTTTTTCGTCTTAACCATTTCTCTAATGAGTTATATGAGGCACTAGAAGAGACTGATATATAAAATCTAAAAAAAAAAAGAAATTGTTTTGATCATGTTAAGAAATTTCCAAAAAATACACAACACAAGAAAAATGGGTTCTCTACAAGTATACAAGTTTTTGGAACAAAATTCCATTGTTAAGGTACTCAACACCTGCACTAATAAAAACATACACCTTATATTTTGTTCGGTTCGGTTCCCTCACCCTCGCCCTTGTGTTAAGATTTGAAGCCTAACTTTTGGCCCAAGTTAATTTTATAGGGTAATTAGAATATGATTTATTTAGTTATTATTAAAATTACTAATAATTTATTTAAGGCTTTATTCAACTCAAGTGGACTTGTACAAATTATCAAATAATTAAGATTAACAAATTATTAAAAAAAATTGATGTTAAATACAAAATAAGGAATAATCATATATTTATTTGCATATAAACAAGTGTTGTGTTTAAGTACACATCATTCCTCCCCCTTGGGAATCTATGTACAAAAATTGAGGACCAAAGTGTAGCTTGACAATGTGCTTTATTCTTCCAATGTGTATTTGAAATTTGCTCAAAAATTATCATATGCGTATGCTCAAATGGATAAGAAATTTGATAGTGAGATTCTTCAATGAATTGAATGAATTCCTTTGTCTATACAAGATTCTCACCAAGTTCATAATTATAAATTCTTTAGTTATTATCTATACAAAATTCTCACCAAGATCATAAGGATCCAAGCATTGTTCAACTAAAATATTGAAAAATGCCAAACTAAAAATATCATCCACATAATTGCAAAAGATTGATTGTGGAGCTAAAGAGAACATTACCCCTAAGAAAAATTTTGTCACATCTTACTCATGACATCCCTCACTATTTTCTACTTCTCGTTCAACTAGTACATTTTTTTTTAATATGAAACTAATTAGAAAGCGGAAATAATTTATTGAAAAATCCTTTTAACCTTTTCGTATAAATGTTCTTCATATAAAGATTTTTTATAAAAAGGTCTAGGTGTTTACGCAAAGAGAAATTCACATAATTTATCTTTTCTTAATTAGGAGATATCTATATACCATTCCTCAAAATTCTCTTCTATATCCTAACATACATCTATTTCTTCTCTATATTTTATTTTTATGTTAATTTAAATAATAAATATATCATAAAAACTCATTAATTTTTTAAACATATGCATGCTACCTTTGGAATATGCCTTGTTCTTTATTTTTTTATTTTTTCTACGTGAAGATTTGATATGAATCACGGTTCTCTTTTTATTTTGAAATCTAAAAATAATCTTTTGGCACAAGTATATTTGAAACCCTTCTTCAAACCATGAAAAGTTTCATTTCATTTTCTTACTTCATTTTAACATTATGACCATGAAAAGTTTCATTTCATTTTCTTACTTCATTTTAACATTATGACGATTTTTCCATTTAATTAAGGTTTTGTGTTTCACACAAATTTTCAAAGCTGGTAAACTATTCTCTATTTCATAAATCCTTTATAAAACACATCACATTAAATCTTATTGAATTAAATTTTTAAAAATAAAAATTACATCTCCATTAAACATTATGGATTAAAATTGTTATGTTCTATTAAAAGTAAGATTTAATAAGATATTTGATTGCATTCCAATTTTAGGTTGCTTTGGAAGGAAAAATTGTAAAATTGTATCTCTCTCGATATTTTTTAAAAAATCATGTGTATTACCCATTAGAAGAGCCTCTAAATCTATTTTTCAACCAAAAAACACTTAAATCCAATTCTCCAATATAAATTCATGGCCTTAGTAAATACCCCAAGACTTTTTTCTGTAACATAAATCTAAAACAAGATTTAATACCACCTTGAAATATTTTAATATTTGATATGGAATTACTCCAATAATAAACAATAATAAAGAAAAATGAACAACAATGAACAAACAAGGATTGGGGACACCTACATGTCTGGGGTTGAAAAGCTCTTGCAACTATTTGCAACTCTCACTAGATAGTGGAAGACAACTTCATCTACTTGGTACTTGTAACACCCATGTTTCCCCTAGTTTGTATTTATAATTATAACTGGCCAAGAGACTATGGCAGACTAGATATGTGTGAATGTTGAATTTGATGAACCTTTGTATAAAAGGTCAATGTATGCATTTTCTGTTATTAATAGAAAATGGTTAAGTGTTGAAAGGGGGGGTTTGCCAAGATAGGCCATGGATGCTATGAGAGATGGTGAGGGGAACCATAAATGGTTGAGATGACCCCCCACCAAACCAGTACTTTGCTGGAATTAATGGCTCAGACCCAGAATAGTTCTCTGACCCAGAAATGAATTACCAGCCGGAGTGGTAGCTGGAAGAGTCATACTCAAGAGTTAATGAGGAGATGGGGTAGAGTACCCATCTGCAAGACTTCCAGGCCTGACCACGAGCTGGGGATTCATACCCACACAATCTTGTTGAGGAAGGCAAGAAGAAAGAGGTAATTTTGTGGGCAGAGGCAGGGACCGAGCAACCAGACATGCGAAGAGAGCAATGTCGAAAGAACAATATCGAGAAGAGAAAAAGAGCGATTACAACTCTCTGGTTCGAGGACGAATTGAGAAATAAGCTCGTTATGGGTGCAAGAAGTGGTTGGCATGGTTTTTGTTACAAGCTGATAAACTAGGCTATCGAGTGACTGTGGAAGTACTCATGCAAACCTTCTTTCTTGGTATAGAGAAAACCGATTGCCAAGACCCCGTGGGAGGAGGAGAGTAACCTCCATTCATGACTGTCACTAAGTAACAAGAAAGAGTCTCTCTCAAAGCATCATGGTCTAGCTCGGGGGTGGCCAACGGAAAATCCGTCAGGAGTGGTTGTGCCTATGGTTGGGTGGAAACATGCACCTCTTTCAGAAGTTGCTTCATGAACTCTAGTTTTTTTATAAGTATTTTTCATGCTGTAATGTACCTCAAATTTGTCATAAAAAAAAAAAATTATGAGGCATAATTCTCCCAATTATACTTTACATGTTTATCGTTTGATGGAAGAGATCCTTCATTCCTGTTATAATTTTTCTATGACGATATTTATATTTGTCCTCCTGCATGATGCCACTTACGTGGTTGTCTATCTTGATTGCTATAGAAACTTATAAGGTAAATTCTCCAGGAATTTTAGAAAATTCCCCTCTTTCTCTCCAACTTACTCATTTATGTACATCATATCTATACCATAGACTAGGCTTATGACTTGCAATACTAGGTCTGTCTTTACATAAGAGATTTCTATAGGTTGCGTGCAATAAAATTTAATCTAACCATTTGAAATGAACACTTTCTTATCATATATATATATATATGTGTGTGTGTGTGTGTGTGTGTGTGTGTATGTATGTATGTATGTATGTATGTATGTATGTATAGCCACAGGTAAGGATCTATAACCACAGTTTGAAAAGGAATGGCTTGGCGGTAATGCGTTTAGCATTACTATTGCATTTTTTCGATTTTCGATGGGTTCCCTTTTACAAATATCTAAGTTAATAATATTCTTGTTCCCTTACCCCGCAGAGTTTGAGTAACAAGAACTTGAGCAAATTCGACTTAACCAACGAAGCTCTAACAAGTCTTATCTTCGGACTTTGAGTTAACTATAACCAAACAATTGTTGTGTACGTGTATTAACTTGTCAAATCTCGGAAGACTTGATTTACTTCACGAATTAACTTGATGGGAGAGAGTGGATTACTGTCAGGTGGGAGTTAAGGCTCTGCGTCTATTTTTTAATGACAACATGTGAGTGCGAGTTACGACACTCTTACTCAGCCCTTCGCCCATTCCATTCATTCCAACTGTGCCTTGTCACATGGTTAAGTCGTCCTTCGTACTTTCAACATTTAACTGAGTAGGTAGGGTTCTTAATAGGGTTTTTGTGCGTTTACGGTTCTCATTATGGAATTTTATGAACGACTCTATTTAATACTTCTGTAGCAGAAAGGATTGTCGACAATGGAGGTTCGTTTGACCAGTGAACAAACAACGTAACTCTACTTCCCCTGGTAAGTTTTTAACATATTACTCTGGTCAAATAGAGAGGTGGCTCTTCGGGAAAAATAAAACCGTTTCGTTTATTCTTTACGCTCAGAAATCCCTTATTGTTATTCCTCTATAAAAAATTATGGTTGTCTGTTGTGCTTGTAGTAGGGGTATTGTTTTGGTCGTTCCTTTGTCGTCCCTTCTAAGAATACCGTGTCCTTCTTCTTGTTTAGGGAGAAAACAATATGTATCGCTTGTCTGTGTTGTAACTCCTAAGGCTTCATAACCCTCTGTTACCGTTCTTCTACAACCTATAAGACGAGGCCTTGAAGTTAAATTTCATGAGGCTATGTGAGAATTCCCTTTTGGAAAGGCAAGGTCCCACTATGGAATACTGTATATATATATTTCCTTTCCTTTCATTGTACAGGGGTGAACCCCTACTTCCATAGTTTATCCAATTTGGTTTGTTCCTTCAGATGTGTTGTTTTCTTTAAGTCTAAAGGATTTCCATCTGGGGTCAAATAAAATGTGACCTTTGCGGTTTGAATAGTTCAGTAGTGATATCCTGCGGTACGTCAAACCCTTTTCTTAAATTAATTACTGTCTTTATTGTGGTCAATCCATTTGGAATTCAATAGAAGGAATATCTCTGCAATGTTTATTGAGTTGTAACTATTTTATGTAATTTGGATTCTGGAAAGGTTAGACTCAACCAGTTAGGTATAGTCCTGATTCTGTATGAAAATCTTGTTCCATGTTTTGCACAGTATGCCTTGTACCTTTTATGGATTTAAAATGAAACTTAATAATGTATTATTGTATTTCATTAAGATCGTGGCTACTGTGTAAAGACTTTCCTTCTTTTCTTTTTATTCGCTTCAAGAATTGGTATGTATCACTAATGATGGGCCCTTTTTGATCAGAGGGTACCCATCAGAGAGTTATTGCACCATCCACCATTGGCCTGGGCGTCTGTCCAGACAAAAGGCGACAAGGGAAACGAAAAAACATGCGAGCCTGTGAATCAGAAGTTAAGTATTATCCTGGAATACTCTGTTATTAACAATTATCACTATGTTGGTGTTCTTTTTACTTTTCTTGTATATAATTACTGATATTTGTAAATGGTAAATCTTTCTAGGCTTTCTTCTACACAAAAATTTCATATGTTTCGTTCTCGTCTTCAATGCAAAAGGTATTCAAGTTCCCTTTTGTAAACCTTTCAGGAGTCCCAGCAAACACGGTTGCAATTTAGATTTATATACGTTTGGTATAATATCGCTCGGTCTCCTATAGTGGCTGGAAAGAGGGAAATTACCAATTGTATTCTTAAGTTTTTGGTTCGACTTCTATAAGTAATGACTTCTTCGAAAATTGTTCTACATGATTTTCTTTCCTCTTTGTTTGAAATAATGTAATGACTCTTGTATTATTCATATCTTTCACCACTCGGGTTTCATCTTAGACTGGCAATTTAATTACTATGGCCATTGTTTTAAATTGTCGATTCAGTTTCGAACATCTACGAAATTCGAACTTACAGTTATGCATTATTTGGAAGGAACTTATATAAATTTGAAGGTCAATACTCTGAAAAATTACTCCTTTGTACATACATTTTGTATTACCTCTACAAATATCTATCATTTTGTTTACTTCGACGTTTCTCCTATGTTACTGCTGAAATGCTTAAAAATCTGAGTTTATCAGGGTAAAGTACTAAAGATGTGATTCTGTGATTATACCTAGAGCGCTTACTTATATATATATATATATATATATATATATATATATATATATATATATATATATATATATATATATATATATATATATATAACCATTCTGTTAATACTTTGACTATGTAGGGGGATTCTATCTAACTGGTAATAGTTTGCACTTTCAATTACATGATGTGTGTACAGAACTTGATAATTGATAACCATTCTGTTAATACTTTGACTATGTAGGGGGATTCTATCTAACTGGTAATAGTTTGCACTTTCAATTACATGATGTGTGTACAGAACTTGATAATTGTATAATGCCATTTCCATACCGTCCTACTGTAATGATTGTCGAGTGGACAATTACACACACACACACACACACACACACACACATATATATATATATATATATATACGTCACTTAATATTTCGTGAATCCCTTAATATAGTGGTTGTTCATTCCAATTTGGTCCTTCTAATCTGTACAATTTGAAAGCAAAGCTTGAATGTTCTTATCAGCATATAATCTTATGATAGGTATAAATCTTTTAGAATTAGTACTTGTATCTGGTTGATTAACTTATTACTTTAACTATTGTAACTCTGTTCTTTCCTTGTCTAATACACAATGGCCTATAATGCTATCTGTAATTTACATTGTATTCCTACCAAAAATTGAAATCCTCAATCATTTTTCCAGTCCATTATATATAATAATAGTGATGTCCCTATAACAAATAACATGTTGTGATCCTATAGTTTATCGTGTTATAACAATGGTCAAATCTACGGCAAGAACTCCAGAGGAAATTTAACCGGGTGTATCTTATAGTGAATATACCAAATAAAATAATAGCACTCATTCCAAAATTAATTCCACAGATATGATTCATTTAGATTTTCGTTTAGCCCATTCTATCAGATTTAAGTTCCGCAACATTTGAATAGGCTTCATCCATGGAAATACTTTGATGCAGAATTTACAGATGCATTCTATCAGATATCTAACTAATCAACATTCATCCAGAGAAAGGTTAGAATAACATATCTGAACCAATTCACGGGAAGACAAAGGGAACAACCACGCTCCTCCCAACCGTAGAACAGGGCATCCAAAACCACTTGTCATGTTCCCCCCCTAGCCTGACCATGAATCCCTAAGGGAAAACTTGGAATTTCTCCTCAACAATGTCTTCCTCTATCAGTAGTATTCTCCTTGCCTCACACTCAACAAAATATTGTTCATAACAACAAGAAATCAATAATTCTTTTCCCCCATTACTATTGCATTTTTCGATTTTCAATGGGTTCCCTTTTACAAATATCTAAGTTAATAATATTCTCGTTCCCTTACCCCGCAGAGTTTGAGTAACGAGAACTTGAGCAAATTCGACTTAACCAATGAAGCTCTAACGAGTCTTCTCTTCAGACTTTGAGTTAACTATAACCAAACAGTTTTCGTGTACGTGTATTAACTTGTCAAATCTCATAAGACTTCATTTATTTCATGAATTAACTTGATGGGAGAGAGTGGATTAATGTCAGGTGGGTGTTAAGGCTATGTGTCTATTGTTTAATGCAACCTATGAGTGTGAGTTACGATGCTCTTACTCAGCCTTTCGCCCATTCCATTCATGCTAACTATCCCTTGTCACATGGTTAAGACGTCCTTCATACTTTTAGCATTTAACTAAGTAGGTAGGGTTCCTATTAGGGTTTTTGTGCATTTACGGTTCTCATTATGCAATTTTACGAATGGCTTTGTGTATTACTTCTTTAGCAGAGAGGTCTGTCACCAATGGAGGTTCATTTGACCGAAGAACAGACAACGTAACTCTACTTCCCCTAGTAATTTTTTAACATATTACTCTGGTCAAATAGAGAGGTGGCTCTTCGGGAAAAAGAAAACCGTTTCGTTTATTGTTTACGCTCAGAACTCCCTTATTGTTATTCCTCTATAAACATTTCTAGTTGTCTGTTGTTCTTGTAGGAGGGGTATTTTTTTGGTCATTCCTTCCTCGACCCTTCTAAGAATATGGTGTATGTCTTCTTGTTTAGGGAAAAAACAATCTGTATCGATTGTCTATGTTATAACTCCTAAGGCTTCATAACCCTTTGCTATCATTCTTCTACAACCCATAAGACGAGGCCGTGAAGTTAAATTTTGTGAGGCTATGTGAGAATTCCCTTTTGGAAAGGCAAGGTCCCACTGTGGAATACTGTATATATATATTTTGTTTCCTTTCGTTGTACAGGGGTGAACCCCTACTTCCATAGTTTATCCAATTTGGTTTGTTCCTTTACATGTGTTGTTTTCTTTAAGTCTAAAGGATTTCCATCTGGGGTCAAATAAAATGTGACCTCTGTGGTTTGAATAGTTCAGTAGTGATATCCTACGGTACATCAAACCCTTTTCTTAAATTAGTTACTGTCTTTATCGTGGTCAATCCATTTGGAATTCAATAGAAGGAATATCTTTGTAATGTTTATTGAGTTGTAACTATTTTAGGCAATTTGGATTCTGGAAAGTTTAGACTCAAACAGTTAGATATAGTCCCAATTCTATATGAAAAGCTTGTTCCATGTTTCGCACAGTATGTCTTGTACCATTTATGGATTTTAAATGAAACTTAATACTGTATTATTGTATTTCATTAAAATCGTGGCTACTGTGTAAAGTATTTCCTTCTTTTTGTTTTATTCATTTCAAGAATTGGTATGTATCACTAATGATGGGCCCTGTTTGATGTGAGGGTACCCATTAGAGAGTTATTGCACCATCCGCCCTCGACCCAGGCGTCTGTCCAGACGAAAGGCGACAAGGGAAATTAAAAAACTTGCGAGCCTGTGAATCAGAAGTTAAGTATTATCCTGGAATACTCCGTTATTAACAATTATCACTCTATTTGGTGTTCTTTTTACTTTTCTTGTATATATTTACTGATATTCGTAAATGGTAAATCTTTCCAGGCTTTCATCTACGCAAAGATTTCGAATGTTTCATCCTCGTCTTCGATGCAAAAGGTATTCGAGTTCCCTTTTGTAAACCTTTCAGGAGTCCTAGCAGACACGGTTGCAATTTAGATTTATAGACGTTCCGTATAATTTTGCTCGGTATCCTATAGTGGCTGGAAAGAGGGAAATTCCCAATTGTATTCTTAAGCTTTTGTTTCGACTTCTATAAGTAATGACTTCTTCGAAGATTGTTCTATAGGATTTTCTTTCCCGTTTGTTTGAAATAATGTAATGATTGTTGTATTATTCAGATCTTTCACCACTCGGGTTTCATCCTAGACTGGCAATTTAATTACTATGGTCGTTGTTTTAAATTGTAGATTCACTTTCGAACATCTACAAAATTCAAACTTACAATTATGCATTATTTGGAAGGAACTTATATAAATTTGAAGGTCAATACTTTGAAAAATTACTCCTTTGTACAAACATTTTCATATTACCTCTATAAATCTCTATCGTTTTGTTTACTTCGACGTTTCTCTTGTTATATATATATATAACTGTTCTGTTAATACTTTGACTGTGTAGGGGGATTCTATTTAACTGGTAATAGTTTGACTTTCAATTACATGATGTGTGTACAGAACTTGATAATCATATAATGCCATTTCCATACTGTCCTACTGTAATGATTGTCGAATGGACAATTACACACACACACACACACACACACACACACACACACACACACACACACACATATATATACTTTGAAAAATTACTCCTTTGTACAGACATTTTCATATTACCTCTATAAATCTCTATCGTTTTGTTTACTTCGACGTTTTGCTTGTTATATATATATATATAACCATTATGTTAATACTTTGACTGTGTAGGGGGGTTCTATTTAACTGGTAATAGTTTGACTTTCAATTACATGATGTGTGTACAGAACTTGATAATCGTATAATGCCATTTCCATACTGTCCTATTGTAACGATTGTCGAATGGACAATTACACACACACACACACACACACACACACACACACACACACACACACACACACATATACGTCACTTAATATTTCGTGAATCCCTTAATATAGTGGTTGTTCGTTCCAATTTGGTCCTTCTAGTCTGTACAATTTGAAAGCAAAACTTGAATGTTCTTATCAACAAATAATCTTATGATAGGTAGAAATCTTTTAAAATTATTACTTGTATCTTCTTTATTAACTTATTACTTTAACTATTGTAACTCTGTTCTTGCCTCGTCTAATACACAATGGCCTATAATGCTATTTGTAATTTACATTATATTCCTACCAAAAATGAAAATCCTCAATCATTTTTCCAGTCCATTCTATATAATAATAGTGATGTGCCTATAACAAATAACATGTTGTGATCCTATAGTTTATTGTGTTATAACAGTGGTCAAATATATGGAAAGAACTCCAAAGGAACTTTAACCAGGTGTATCTTACAGTGAATATACCAAATAAAAATAATAACATTCATTCCGAAATTAATTCCACAGATATGATTCATTCATATTTTCATTTAGCCCATTCTATCAGATTTAAGTTCCACAACATTTGAATAGGATTCATCCATAGAAATACTTCGATGCAGAATTTACAGATGCATTCTATCAGATATCTAACTAATCAACATTCATCTAGAGAAAGGTTAGAATAACATATATGAACCAATTCGCGGGAAGACAAAGGGAACAACCATGTTCCTCCCAACCATAGAACAGGGCAGCCAAAACCACTTGTCCTGTTCTCCCCCTAGCTTGACCATGAATCCATGAGGGAAAACTTGGAATTCCTCCTCAACAATGTCTTCCTCTATCAGTAGTCTTCTCCTTGCCTCACACTCAGAAAAATAGTGTTCATAACAACAAGAAATCAATAGTTCTTTTCCCCCATCATATTAGACAGTGTCATGCCTCCTCACATATGCCATATATCCAAGATTATTTTTTCCTAGGTATTTTCCCTCCCTTGGGAATTTTCACATATTTCCAAATCCCTAATTTTCAGGGGCTTCCAATGGCCAAATTCCTGATTTTCCACTTGTAACAATCAGCCCTGAGGTAGTCCCAACATGTTCCCTACTCATGGAGTCATGGTCAGTTGATTTTAACATGGTTGTTCCATTTGTCCTCCTGCAATAAATGTAAAATATTTTGTTTCATAAAAGTGTCATAGTCAAGTAGTTAGTTGAGTCAGATCAGATCTCTGCCCAATAGTCATAATCATTAATTACAATTAACCAAATTCAAAATTTGGAATTGCCATAAATGGCAAAAAAATTTCAAATTCGAATTTGCCAAAAATGGAATAATTTTCCTAAGAAATTTCAAATTCAAAAATTAATTTATTTTGGGGATGTCACACATGCTCTGTGTGTTGAAATTAAAATGATGAGTCAATATATTTATATGTTTATGACTGAGTTTTGTATTGAATGATTAAGGTAGAAATGTGTATTGCTTCTTTGTGAACCCATGCTTTGAAGGGTCTTCTAATTACTTCAGTTGAGTAGCTAGATGGCTATGGGTTGTAAGTTTGCAAGAGTGTCGGGGAAAGTTTTACTGGAATTCTCGAGTCATGTTGACCTCTAGACTCTACCTTCACGGGAATAATAAGTTCAAACCCTATGGAAGGAGGGTGTCTCCTTCATACTCCTCATCGTATGACTGAGGGCTCATGCCCATGTCCTTAACCCATTTACAACTAAAGGAATTAGTGCATATCTCAGAAGATTATTTGAACAACCCATGTGACCAAGGTCTGGAAACCCTATGCTAAGCCCGAAAGGAGCTAAGCCTTTCTGGCTTCAGAACATCAGAGTGTTTCTACCCTACCGTTTATAAACCAGTCGAAAGAAACTAATGGTTGCGGTTACCCACAACGTTGAATGGCGCCTAATAGTCTCCCTAACCATGGTAGACATACCTTCCTCACTGTTAAACCTTGACCCAATTACCCATCGCGAAGAAACATGAACCATCGATTCGAGAGTATTCGGGAGCCCCCTTAGCCATTGGATCTACACTGAGGTAACTTTAGTGAAGTTCCACTTCAGTAGAACAAAGATGCTATATCATTAAACTCCCTGAATGTTGAAGTTACGAATGGAGGAGAGCTGCGAGATTGGGGATTTCATTAAGAACCCCTCTTAACCTTCTAATCATCTCGAGGAGGGACCCATGTATGGTACTTCGACAAATTCCTACTTCAGGAGAGTGGATTGGCCATAAATCCGAAACCCTAGAAGGCCAGAGCGGTGAAGGAAAGAGAACCATAGATCTAGGGATCCTCCAGGATCTTCTATAACCGTCAGATATAGACCATGGTCAACCCGATATTGACCACTCCGGGAGCAAGGAGGGAGCCACCCCATGAATCCCCTGAACACCGAAGTTACGAAGTAATGGAGGCCGTAGATCCAGGGGTTACGTGGACACACTGTGACCATATGATCGAAGGACTTGGAAGGAGATCAGTCCGGGGTGACGTGGTATGCAAATGTCACCCAGGGTGACGTGGACCCACGTTTGACGTTCCACATGTCACCTAGATCCAGACATTTCACTGACCCTACATACCCATTAATACGTGACATGTGTCACCCACTGTAGGGGCCACGTGTCATATCCGCCTTGCCGTGTGTCATCTCTGGCAATTACTTGTTTGGTCCATGTGGCGGGAGGAGTATTCAATACCCACCTATATTTTTGTGGCATCTAATACGTCATTCCCGTGCGAGAATGGACCCTTCGGGAGTCTAGGATTTCAGGACTCCGGAGGTTTGGAATACAGTGTCGAGGGTGAGTCAAAAGAATAGAAGGCTGGAGCCACGTAGGGATATTTTGGGATCCTTCAGGAATTTTTGACTCCAGAGGACATGCATGCATAACATAAAAGGGATGTTTAGTGCCGAAGTGCCGAATTCTTCTCTAGCTTGTGTGTTAGATGAGGATTAAGTATCACCATTGGTTTGGATGGTGGATGGACCTTCCATGCGGGAGGTAGGAACCTAGAAATGGTACAAATGAGATGGATCCACGTGGCCCTTAACCAACGAATGTCCGAAGGAATTTGAGAAGCCATAAATAGTAAACCAAAGGTCGGATTAGATCTTGGTAACAGTCGTTAGAAAGCTACGGGTGAGTAGAAGAGGATGAATAATCTCGAGGAAATGATTCAATATGATTTGAGTAAGCAAAATGTTGATGCCCCATCCCTAAAAAGGGGTACTTAGGGGTTGGTTGTGTTACAAATTGGTATCAGAGCCAGGTTACAACAGTTGGCCTGCTTGAGCTCATGAACAAGTCGCTTAAAAATATTATTTAAAGAAATCTTAGGGGTGACACCCTATCTTACCCCATTCTTAAGAGGCTCAATTAAACTTCTATTGAAGAAAGGAATGAAATTTTCTATTTTTGTGTGTGTTTGGAAAATATGAACTGTGTGTTGCTCATGAACTAATAGACCATTAACTAACAAAAAATGTTTTATCAGCACTCAAGAAGTCAGTAGACCGCAGGAAATATACAAAATAAAGGATGGTGACACACCATGAATTGGGGGAAAGCTCCCATAATAGAGAGGAATAATCTGATGAAAGGAGGGCAATGGAAACCCCTCCAGATCTGGCTAAAACTGTAAGAAGCCTCATGGCAAAATTATAGAGTTGTAAGGTTGATAATGAAAGTGTTATCACATATTCTTGCAAGGGGATATTTTTCCTTTGGATCTGGCCATTGGGTGACCAAATGCGAGAAAAGGGGTTTAAAAACCCACCATGTGCATTTGTATCCAAAGTTGGGATGCAATTGTGAAAATGTGTGCACATATTGGGTTGGCGAAAATGCATCAAGCATAGGCTAACTCTCAACTGTTGGATCCATTAGATAAATCAGATCAACGACCATCGGGTGATCGATATTATAGAGTTGTACAAAGTATAACATCAGACCGAGGCCCAGAATCCTGAGATCTAGGTTGTTCATTTCAGAGGGACATGTGGTGCACGATTATCATAGTCACGATTTCGCGAGTCAGAAATGTCAAAGAGCAGAGTTTTTAGAACTCAGGAAATGTGAAATCGTGACAATATCGCAGCCATTGATCCAAGGAGAAAGTTGGATCGTTGGATCAACTTTTCTTGATTTCGTGAGTCAGGAAAGTAAGACGGTAGAGTCTTAAAGACTCGCAAAACATGAAAACGTGAAATAATCTGAGTTGTCCAACTAGGGGATGCGTGGCACCTGATCCAAGAAATCAGGATTTCACGACTCAAGGTTTTGAGCATGGAGCGCATCACAAGTTCATGACACGTGAAATTGCGATGCGCTTGGGGACTAGGCTCACGGTCAATGCCCAGGGTCATATGGAAGTAGAGATAAATGAAGGTGGGCTCTTGATCAAGTGATGGTCGACCGGATTTTTCGAAGGGGTGATCTTGGCCGTCAGTTTGAAGAGGATCCAACCGCTAATCCAAGGGGGGCCATTTCACGATTTCAGGCATCGGGACGTTGGAGATCAAGAGGAGTGAAAATTCCCAAAATGTGAAGCCCTGAAATATCCTGTGGGAAAAGCACGTGGTCACGGCCCGCGGTCACATGGGGCAGTGGGAAGGAGCTGCACAGAAGGCTGGAGCACCTGATTTAAATACAGAGAAAGAGATGCATGGCCTCGAGGTGCCAAAATTGACTCGAAGGAGTTGCGACTTCACCTGGGGAATTCATGGGTGTCAGAGCTCCATCCAGATCACGATGAAGTTAGTTAATGGAAATAGGGGAGGTAGTTTAAACCTCGTTTCAAATCGTAAATGGAAAGCATGGAGGAGTCGACCATGGAAAATAGAGATGTTAGCCAAAGTTCCCTGTCAAGTGAATTTTCCTGCAAATCCCACGCCAATCTGATCTTGCGCCTGACAGAAGAATGCAAGTGTAGCCTGACAGAAGAAGATGCAGACGCCAAGCCTTGAATGCATGACCAGAGCACGCTTCTGAAGGGAGAAAGTTGTTTTGAGTATAAATACTCAGTTTTGATATTTTGTTAAGGGGGATGGTAGAGCAAAGCTCCTGTATTGTAAATTTTTAATAAAGTCTCTGGTTATCTGGTTATATATATGCTTGTGAAACTTCTTGTTTAATGACAATCAGCTTTCTTCCTCCCTATTGTTTCCTTCTGATGTTGAAAGAGTTCATGATTGACTGATTCACTTGAATTATTGTGACTACATTATGATGAACGTTTGATTATAGTGATGTTATAGTTCCATCTAGCTTCTTTGAGATTTAAATTTGAGAAGTTCTCGTGTTTAAATTGTTCCTCCTTGGGTTGCTGAGAGACTTGATGCCCTCAGAATATCTTTACATTTTCTCACCGAAGTATTCCTCCTACTCACCCTTACTACAACTCACTGTTTGAAGTTAAACTAAGATCTCATCTACTAGTGCATATTAGTCTAGTTTTCTTAGTTAAGGCGATATTTTCCTGAGTTTGCGCCCATTTGACCTTTTTATAACCAACCTGTGACATAAAACTATGATGGGTATCGGGCTTTCCTTTCCCGCAATTTGAAGGGCGACTTCCAGTGCTAACATTTCTAGCACCGTTGTCGGGGACGAAATTGAAGATTTTCCCTGGGATTGAACGACAAAGCTTACTGGTTTTGAGGGTGCATTAGAACCTAATACATCGAATATTGCAACTATGCACCTGACAACTCCACTGAGGCGACTCCACTGTCTCGGCTCCACTATTTTAGTATGGCTGCTTTTGGCTACACCTGGTAACCCTTGGGAGAACACAACGATCAACTTTGGTTTTTGATGGTGAACAAAGACTAGACACACTCATTTTTCATATTCACCTGGAGACTCCATAATCAAAGACTTCACTGGGAGGATCCTGTTGATAGAAATATGACCATACCGAAGGGGAAGACCAGGTATCAATTTAGGAGCTTGCTTCGTGAAATCATGTTTTTCTTTATTAGCTCATTTCCCTCTTTCCCTTCCCATATAAAGAGGATTATCCTCTGCTTTGTATATTCAGATGTCCTTAAGCCTTCTTTTTTTCATCCATCCTTGGATGAAGAAAGCATCCCCCCTTCTTCTATTGTAGATACTGATCTCGTGCCTTCACCTCTGCCTATTCATAAAAATGAGATCTGTATTGCATCTCCTCTTGAAATTGATCACTCTTGTAGCCCCGAGGAGGTTGAAAATAATTCACAATCTTCTCAAATATTGTTACCTCTTGTTATTCCTGCTGAGCCTCCCCATCCTCTTGCTGAATCCAATATTCAACCCACTGCTTTTCAAATTAAAATCATAAATAAGTTGTTTAAACCCTTGAGCCTTCCATGTCACCTTAACCCTTATCCTCGTGATTCCTTTGAGTATCTTCCTCGGTTTTCTGGGGAAGATCATGTTACAGCTGAGAGGCACTTCGGGGCATTTGAGAACTTTATTGATCAGTTTGAGATTGTTGATGATGATGTTACCATGAGGATTTTATCACTTTCCCTGTTTGGAGATGTTGTGGTGTGGTTTAGATGTCTAGAAGTCGATTCTATTGGCTCCTGGACCGAGCTATACCATGCATTTTTGAAGTGTTGGGGTGAGAAAAAATCCCTTTATCAATATTGGTCTGAGTTTAATGCCTTGAGGAGAGGGGAAGAGGAATCCTTGCCTATCTTCAAAAGGAGGTTTTACAACATCTATCGTAGCATCCATGTGGAGATCAGACCCACAGACACTGCTGGCATGGTGTATTATATCATGGCTCAACATCCAGATCTCTTCCTTTTCCTAAGAGAAAGGAAATATTCATCGTTGAGACATAAGTTTGAGGATGTTGGAGAGGTTGAAGAGAACATTAGTGCTAGCAAGTGGGTTCATAGGTAGGCAGATTTGTATGAACATGAGGAAGAAGACTGTCAGTCTGTTTCAGATTCTGAGCAAGAAGATAGTGAACCTGAATCAGATCTAGAACAACAACTAGGAAGTAGGTATGATTCACAGTTGGAATCAGGTTCTTCAACATTTGCATATTTTTCTATGGAAATGAATGCATATCAATCTTATGATCAGACTCTGGAACATTTTGATCATATAGCAGTGGTTGATTGCATAAATAACTGTATGTTCTTGGCTGATCATAGTTATGATGTTCTAAATCTTGCTTCACATTTATCTTGTGACCATTCTTATGAAGAAGAGACGACAAATGTTGATGATCAAGAGTTGGTTTCAAAAGAACAAGAAGGGAATTTATTTATGAGCAAAGAGATTTTTGCAGAGGAGAATCCTGGCCTTCTAAAGCAGCTAGGATTTTGTCACAATATTCATGATCTCGTGGCTATATACATGGAGTCCTACATTTTAGATTTTCTAAAATGTTCAAATTGCATTAGTTCACCAATACTCACAGGTGAGTATGGTGTTATGAAAGACTTCTAAGACCACACTATAGATCCTTTTCCTTTATTAATTAAGGAAAAGCATAGGGTGGAAATCGTTTATCCTAGACCCACAGAAGACACAGAGCAACATGTAAAGGAGGAGCTAAGTGGATAGTTTATATCCTGTCCAAATCCTGTCAGTGAGCAAACATCGTCTGAGGTCAGACAACTTGCATCAACTTCTCACCCACATACGATTTCCAGAGACATTCAACCATGTGTGAGCAGCTGTGGAATAGAGCAGTCTTTCTGCTACAAATTTTTTGAAGTTTGCCACTCATTCTATGAGCCCATGGAGGAGTACATGCAATCGCATTTCCTCCATGATTCAAAACCTCCAGGTCTGATCCCACTATTACTATCTGGAGAAAAGATGAAGGATGTAATCGTTCCGCTGTCACAATTATTTCATGTGTTGCTGATCATTGACAGAGTAAACAAACTCACAGCTAGGAAGTTTCTTGAATGGCTATGGTGGAAGTTTTCTTTCACCTAGTACTATGTAAAAAATCAATTAGTTTAGGATTGTACATAAATAGGCTTCTTGAAGCATGTGTGTCTATTTGTATTTACTTTCGGCCTGTAATTTCAGAAATGTGTTTTGAGCTTGACTCCATAGCCCAAACAAAAGGTGGCTAGAACTGCAAAAGGAGATCTTAGAGCCTTGCAGGGAGGAATCTATTCCCCATGGAGCCTAATGTTATCACATATTCTTGCAAGGGGATATTTTTCCTTTGGAGTTGGCCATTGGGTGACCAAATACAAGAAAAAGGGGTTTAAAAACCCACCATGTGCATTTGTATCAAAATTCAGGGCACAATTGTGCAAAGGCACACACATACTAGGTAGGAGAAAATCCATCAAGCACAAGCTCAGTCTCAGCCGTCGGATCCATCAGATAAATCAGATTGGCGACCATCGGGCGATCGGGATTATAGAGTTGCACAAAGTTTAACATCAGACTGAGGCCCATAATCATGAGATCTGGGCCATTCATTTCAGAGGGACACGTGGTGCACGATCATCATATTTGCGATTTCATGAGTTAGAAAGGTCAAAGAGAAGAGTTTTTAGAACTCACGAAATGTGAATTTGCGACAAGATCGCAGTCGTTGATCAAAGGAGAAATATGGACCAGTGGATCAACTTTTCATGATTTCGTGAGTCGAGAAAGTAAGAGGGTAGAGTCTTAAAGACTTGCGAAACACGAAATCGTGAAATAATTTGAGCTATCCAACGAGGGGATGCGTGGCACCTGATCCAAGAAATTTTGATTTCGCGACTCGTGGTTTTGAGCATGGAGCGCATCACAAGTTCGAAAAACGCGAAATTGCGATGCCCCTAGGGACTAGGCTCACAGTCACTGCCCAGGGTCATATGGAAGCAGCGCTAAATGAAGGCGGGCTCTTGATCGAGCGATGGTCGACCGAAGTTTTCGAAGGGGTGATCTTGGCCATCGGTTTGAAGAGGATCCAATCGCTGATCCAATCGGGGCCATTTTGCGATTTTGGGCATCGGGACGTTGGATATTAGGAGGAATGAAAACTCCGAAAATGCAAAGCCCCGAAATTTCATGCGAGAAAAGCATGTGGTTGTGGCCCGCAGTCGCATGGGGCAGTGGGAAGGAGCTGCGCGGAAGGCTGGAGCACTCGAGTTGAGTAAAGAGAAAGAGTTGTGTGGCCTCGAGGTGCCAAAATTGACTCGAAGGAGTCGTGAGTTCACGTGGGGCATTCATAGGTGTCAGGGCTCCATCCAAATGCCGATGTAGTTAGTTAATGGAAATAGGGGAGGTAGTTGAAACCTCGTTTCAACTCGTAAATGGAAAGCGTGAAGGAGTCGACCATGGAAAATAGAGTTGTCAGCCAAAGTTCACTGTCAAGTGAATTTTCCTGCAAAGCCCATGCTGATCTGATCTTGCACCTGATAGAAGAATGCAAGTGCAACATGACAGAAGAAGATGTAGACACCAAGACTTGAATGCATGACCAGATCGCGCTTCTGAAGGGAGCAAGTTATTTTGAGTATAAATACTTAGTTTTGATATTTTTTTAAGGGGGATGGTAGAGCAAAGCTCCTGTATTGTAAAGTTTTAATAAACTCTATGGTTATCTAGTTATGTATATGCTTGTGAAACTTCTTGTTTAATTATAGTAAAATTTCTTACTCCCTCTTGTTTCCAGTTGAAAGAGTTCATGATTGACTAATTCATTTGAATTACTGTGACTGCATTATGATGAATGTTTGATTATAGTCATGTTATAGTTCCTTCCAGCTTCTTTGAGATTTAAATTTGAGAATTTCTCGTGCTTAAATTGTTCCTCCTTGGCCTACTGAGAAACTTGATGTCCTCGACAGATCTTTACATTTTCTCACCAAAGTCTTCCTCCTACTCACCCTTACTACAACTCACTGTCTGAAGTTAAACTAAGACCTCATATGCTAGTGCATGTCAGTCAAGTTTTCTGAGTTAAGGTGATATTTTCCTAATTTTGTGCCCATTTGACCTTTTTATAACCAACCTGTGACGTAAAAATATGATGGGTATCGGGCTTGCCTTTCTCGCAATATGAAGGGTGACTTTCGGTGCTAACAAAAAGGTTGATAAAAGAGTAGGGAAAACAAATTGAAATTAATGTAGTCCTACTGAAAATCTTATCAAATATACAAAGGAAATTGCAACATGAATCAACAACTAGTCATGTGGATAGACATCATACGAAGAAAGCCTAGAGTCCACCAAAGATACGAAATTTACTTCAATCTTTTGGAAATCTTTAATGGCTAGTTTTGAGACTAAATTCAAACTGATGGATAGACAAAGAGGGTAAACCAAGTATTAGAGGGCATGTTAAGGATGCATGTAATGCATCAGCCTAAGAAGTGGGAAGACTACCTACCACTGGTAGATTTTTCCTACAACAATGGCTATCAAGAGTCATTGAATATGAGCCCTTTTGAATCCCTCTATGGTAGAAAATGCAAGATTCCAATCAGTTGGAATAATCCGGTAAATAGAATTACAATCAGGCCATACATGCTGAAAGAAATGGAACATCAAGTAATTTAGATAAAACAAAATCTGAAAATAGCTCAAGATAGACATAAAATCTATGGAGACAAAAAGAGGACTCTTAAAGAGTTCAAAACAGGGGATCATGTGTATCTTCGAGTTAGACCCAGGAAAATCTCCTTGAGGATGGGATCTTGTGCCAAGTTGAAACTTCGGTATTGTGGACCCTTTGAAATTTTGGATAGAGTGGGACCTGTAGCCTATAGGCTAGCACTCCCTCCCACCGTGAAGTGACATAATGTTTTCCATGTTTCATTATTAAAGAAATATTTACACGATTCTAATCATATTATTGAGTGGTCTGTGATTCGGGTGGAACCAAAGGATGAATTCCTACCATAAACTCAATGCATAATAAACAGGAAGGAGACCCCACTGAGGAACAAAACCATTGCACAGGTCAAGGTGCAGTGGAAACAATTTGGCCTAGATGAGGCTACATGGGAAATGGAGGATGCCATGAAACAGACATATCCATTTTTGTTTAGTTCTGTACATACATAGCACATCGAGGACGATGTTCCTTTAAGGGGGAGGGGATTGTAACACCCATGTTTCCCCCAGTTTGTAATTATAACTATAATTGGCCAAGAGACTATGGCATACTAGATATGTGTGAATGTTGAATTTGATGAACCTTTGTATACAAGGTCAATGTATGCATTTTTTGTTATTAATAGAAAATGGATAAGTGTTGAATAACTGCTAAAAGGGAGGTTTGCCAAGATATACCATGGATTCTATGAGAGAGATGGTGAGGGGAACCATAAATGGTTGAGATGACCCCCCACCAAAAAAATAACTTGCTGGAATTAATGGCTCATACCCATAATAGTTTTCAGACCCATAAATGAATTACTAGTCAGAGTGGTAGCTAGAAGAGTCCTCCTCAAGAGTTAATGAGGAGATGGGATAGAGTACCCATCTGCAAGACTTCCAGACCTGACCACGAGATGGGGATTATGACCCACGCAACCTTGTTGAGGAAGGAAAGAAGAAAGAGGTAATTTTGTGGGCATATGTAGGGAGCGAGCAAGTAGACCTGCGAAGAGAGCAGAGTCAAAAGAACAATCTCGAGAAGAGAAAAAGAGTGGTTACATCTCTCTGGTTGGAGGAAGAACTAAGAAATAAGCTCATTATGGGCACAAGAATTGGTTGTCATGGTTTTCGTTACAAGATGATAAACGAGGATGACGATTGATTGTGGAAGTACTCATGTAGACCTCCTTGCTTGGTATAGATAAAATCAGTTTCCAAGACCCTGTGGGAGGAGGAGAGTAAACTTCATCCTTGACTGTCGCTGAGTACGAAGAAAGAGTCTCTCTTAGAGAATCATGGTCTAGCTTGAGGGTGGCCAGTGGTAAATCCGTCAGGAGTGGCTATGCCTATGGCTGGGTGGAAACAACCACCCCTTTCAGCAGTTGCTTCACGAACTCTGGTTTTCTGATAAGTATTTTTCATACTCTGTGTGTTGAAATTAAAATGATGAGTGAATATATTTATATGTTTATGATTGAGTTCTGTATTGACTGAGTTCTCTATGAACCCATGCATTGAAGGGTCTTTTTATTACTTCAACTAAATAATTAGAGGGCTATGGGTTGTAAGCCTGCAAGAGTGTCGGGGAAAGGTTTACTGGAATGCTTGGGAATAATTCGTTCAAACCCTATGGAAGGAGGGTGTATCCTTCAAACTCCTCACCATATGATTGAGATCTCATGCTCATGTCCTTAACCAAATTATGGCTAAAGGAGTTAGCGCGTATCCCACAAGATTTTTCGAAGGACCCATGTAACCAAGGTATGGGAACCCTACGCTAGGCCCTAATGGAGATAATTCTTTCTAGCTTCAAAACTCCAGAAGTTAGAAGCTCCAAATTGTTTCGACCCTACCGTTTATAAACCGACCGAAAGAAACTAATGGTTGTGGTTACCCACAAGGTTGACTGGTGCCTGGTGGTCTCCCTGACCATGGTAGACAGACTTACCTCACTGTTAAACCTTGACCTAATTACCCATCGCGAAGAAATGCAAATCACCGATTCGAGAGTATTTGGGAGCCCCCTTAGTGGTTGGATCTACACTAAGGTAACTTCAGCGAAGTTCCACTTCAGGAGAATAGAGATTCTATAGAATCAAATTCCCCGAATGCCGAAGTTACGAAGGGAGTAGAGTTGTGGGATTAGGGAGTTTGTTAAGAACCCCTGTTAACCGTTTGATCATCTAGAGGAGGGACCCACATATGGTACTTCGAGGAAGTCCTACTTCGAGAGAGTGGAG
This sequence comes from Picea sitchensis, assembly GCA_010110895.2. Classification (NCBI taxonomy): domain Eukaryota; kingdom Viridiplantae; phylum Streptophyta; class Pinopsida; order Pinales; family Pinaceae; genus Picea; species Picea sitchensis. The sequence goes on along the minus strand of SNQJ01S0132152.1, from coordinate 2,705 downwards.
CGACCATAAAGTTGAAACCCTTGAAGTCCGAAGCGGCGAAGGAACGAGAATCGTAGATCTAGGGATCTTGCGGGATCTTCTGTGACCGTCAAATCTAGACCATGGCCAGCCTGACGTTGACCACTCCAAGAGAAAGGAGGGAGCCACCCCACGAATCCCCTGAACGATGAAGTTACAAAGTAACAGAGGCAATAGATCCAGGGGTTACATGGACACACCGTGACCGTAATATCAAAGGACTTGGAAGGCGATAAGTCCGGGGTGACGTGGTATGCAGACATCACCCAGGGTGGGGTGGACCCACGTTTAACATGCCACGTGTCACCTGGATTTAGACATTTCTCCGATCCTACATACTTATTAAGACGTGACACATGTCACCCACTATAGGGGCCATGTGTCCTCTCTGCCTTGTCTTGTGTCATCTTTGGCAATTACCTGTTCAGTGCATGTGGTGGGAGGAGTATTCGGGACCCACTTGTATTGTTGTCACATCTAGTACATCACGCTGTGCGAGAATGGACCCTTCGGAAGTCCAAGACTTCGGGACTCCAAAGGTTTGGAATACAGTGTCGAGGGTGAGTCGAAAGGCCCAAAGGCCGGACCCAGGTGGCGATATTTTTGGATCCTTCGAGAATTCAAGACTCTAGAAGACATGCGTGCAGAAAAGAAAAGGGGCATTCAATGTCGAAGCGTCAAACGTCGAATTCTCCTCTATCTTGTGTGTTAGATGAGGATTAAGTCTCTGTTGATGGGTGAAATTGACCGTCCGTCAACTGAAAGAGCAAATCTGGTCTGGGGTTTTCTAAATAACCCAAGTCGTTTGGTGTAACTCATTCTGACGGGTTTAATGGCTCCGTTAGCCAATCTAAGAATCCTAAAAGAAACAAATAAAAGAGAGAAATAACTAACTAATTACTAAACACACTATATATATGTACATATGTTCAAATGTAACTATAGTAGTTGTATTTAAACATAAGATATACAAGTCTTGTTTATTTACATGATTTACAATATGCAAGTTTTAATCGAAACTTACGAAAATCGATGTAAAAAATGATTGCTTCTAAGAAGCAGATAAAGAAAACACATAAAAATATTTATTGTTTTTCTTTTATAAATTTAAATAATCTTGCAAAAAAAAAAGTTAATGAAACATAAACATGTGGATAGTCAAAGCTAAACCATACATTCATTGTTTCATTCATAAACAACTAACTAAATAACACACATAATAACCTGTCGCTAATCGACGAAACTGATATTTATCTTTATGTGTTGTATGAGCTCCTTCTTGTACTGTTATTAAGGGAAACCTATAACAGAACAATACTAGCACTTCCAGAATACATTCAAAGAAGTATTTGATATTGGAGTAAATTAATAACAACAGGAAGACAACTAATTAAAAGTTGTGTGATCTTAAGATAATCAATATTTAAGAACGAAAGAAAACTCAATTCTGGGTATTGATATTATCCATCATTTAACATTAGAAATAAATTCCATAATAATCAAATGATTGATTGACCACACATAAAAAATGGAATAAGAAATTATGGGCAGCATATAACATTTAACAGTATGAAAACACCATATGATTGATAAGCTAAAGCTAAAATCAACCGTTATAACGTTTTCATAATATAACAATAATGAAAGAATAAAATGGAATAAGTATCACACAGGTCTAAAGCCAAAGATGAATTACTTTCCCATATTCTTTCTCAAAATTACATGCCCATATTGTAGTCCTGGAAGAATTGTTTTGGATAATAAACTCTTAAAGATTGAAAAAATTAATATATAAATAATAATAATTAACCATGTATTGATAAAAAAGACTAAAGCTATTTAAATCAATGCATAATTAATTATTTAAAGAATATGAAGATATTATATGAAAATAAAATCATTTTACTTACAGGACAAAAGCCATTAAGCAACCTGGAATTCCATATTCTTCTTTAAAAATACTCGTCCACTCTCCCAAATCTTTCAGCCATCCATTACTCCATTTGAAAAGAAATAAAAAAGTTTAAAAAAGAAATAATATACAAAAGAGAAAGGATTAAAATCCTCCTCTCCAATTCTTGGATCCCTATGGCTCTGATCTTTCTCATATATTTATAAAATGAATGAACAATCTCGGCGTCACTATTAATTTCTGCCACCTAAAATTTGCCTCTAAAAGAGACCCAAATATCTCTCAAATCGTACATTTGTTTGGGAAAATATCTATGCAAAAGGTGAATGGGTCCATTTTGGTTCTGGGTTTTCAATCGTTTCTTCTAATTCCTCACGGTTTGGCTGCAATCAGTTCTGCAAAATCGTCTGTCTGATCTTGACGCCTTTCCAAATTTTATTTGTTGTTGCTCAGAATTTTTTTTGTAGCAATCCAAAATTATTTTTGGATCAATCATCTTGAACGTATTTGTATAATAAAATCAAGCCATGATCAGATCTGTATCAAATATTTGATAATAGAAACCTGTAAAACAAAAAGAAACCTAAATTAATAACCTAAAAATTGTGAATAAAACAAAATCTAGAAAAATGAAAAATGAATTTAAACTAACTATAACTTATAAACAAACATTATTTATATTTTCCTTTCAAATATGATCTTAATTCTAGAAGCTTCAAGTTAATGGAGAAGAGAATAAAATAAAACAAATCATAGATAATTCTTTTTTATTTTT
>SNQJ01S0132148.1:17593-28816 GCA_010110895.2 Picea sitchensis | reverse complement strand
TGGAATCCCAACCCCACTTGAAAGGGGATGTGGTTGATTGAGCTATGCAAGGCTCGGTTGTAGCTATGCTGGACATAGGGAAGGATCTCATCCCATGTGCGAGGGTTCTTGAATTATACATGCAAAGGATATGTACAATCATTTGATTTACAACCTCGATTTGGCCATCTGTCTGGGGGTGGAAGGTCGTGGATTTGGTGAGCTTGATGTCCAGCAGTGACCAGAGGTTTGACCAGAATGTGATGAGAAATCAAATATCCCGATCTAAGACAATGGTTTGTGGGATTCCAAAATGTACCCATACTCGTTCAAAGAAGAGCCTGGCAGTGGCCTCTGCTATGATTCTCTTCTTGCAGGCAACCATAATCATCATCTTAGAAAAGCGATCAACAACCACAAAAACACAGTCATTTTCCTGCTTGGTGGATGGGAGGCCCAACGTGTAGTCCATTGAGATGGATTCCCATGTCCTGTCAGGAGTAGGAAGAGGGGTGTACATGCCCTTTCTTAGTGGTCGGTTTGGAAATAGTACAGGCAGTGCAGGACCTGATATACTTGCTGACCTCCTGTCGAAGTTTCGACCAGTAGAAATGTTTATGTAGCATCACCACTGTCTTTTCGATGTCGAAGTGTCCTGCCACCCGACTGTAGTGGGCTTCCCAGATCAGCTTCGCTCGCTCACTTGATGGAACATAGAGATGGCCTAGAGGACACAACAACCCATCCTGAAGATGGAAATTATCGACAACTGCATTTGTACCCAACATTTGGTAGGTGGCGGAAAATTCAAGGTCTGTCTCATAGAGTTGGGGCCATCCATATGTCTCATGGCTGTAAGAGTCTAGCAACTGTAGTGAGTGTCGCGACTGGCGGTCTGCTGAGGCAATCATAGACACAATTGATGCTTCCTATTTTATACTTGACGTTGAGGTGGAATTGTTGCAAGTATGTGGACCACTTTTGATGGTGGTCATTCTGCAATTTTCCCTGTGTCTGCATGAACTGCAGTGGCTTATGATCGGTGTGGATCATTGTCTCCTTCCAAAGAATGTAATGTATCCACTGGCGGAATGCTTGCACAATAGAGTACATTTCTTTTTCATACGTAGGGTACTTATGGACAGTATCTGACAGTGTCTCACTATGATAGGCCATGGGGTGGCTGTGCTGAGTGAGAACGGTGCCCACAGCATAGTCTGAAGCATTTGTGTCGATCTCAAAGGGATGTTGCAGGTCTGGTAGTGAAATTACTAGGGATGAGCACAAGCGCTGCTTCAAATCATTGAATGCTTGTTGTTGGGACCGACCCCACGCAAATTTATCCTTACCACCACCCCTGTTTATTTGGCTGAGGGCCCATGCAATATGGAAGAAACCCAACATGAACCTGCGGTAGAAATTAGCAAGTCCCAAGAAGCTCAGTGAGTGTTGTTGGGGCTGGCCAGTCACGAATGACTTGGATCTTGTCTGGATCCACATGTACGCCATGATGATCAATGATGTAGCCCAGGTAATGGATCTTTTCCATGCTGAAGGAGCATTTTTCCAGGTTGGCGTATAGCTTGTGCTGCTGCAGGGTGTGTAGAACCTGCTGAATATGCTGCAAGTGGTCGGCCCAAGTCTTGTTGTAAATTAGAATGTAATCCATATACACCACTACAAAATTATTCGTGATTGGTCATAGGATATCATCCATCATTCTCATGAAAGTGGCTGGAGCATTTGTCAAACCAAAGGGCATGACCAACCATTCAAAAAGTCCTTCCTTTGACTTGAAGGAAGTCTTCCATACATCTGTCTGTTCTATTGGGACCTGGTGGTAGCCAGACTTCAGATCAATCTTACTGAAGTATTTATCCCCCGTGAGTTGATCAAGGAGGTCATCGATTCGGGGAATCAGATACTTGTTTCTGACAATGATTTTATTCAGAGCCCGATAATCAATACATAGTTGCCAGGTTCCATCTTTCTTTTGTACCAGCACGATTGGGCTCCCGCAAGGTGATGAGCTAGGGCGGATGTGCCCCTTGTGGAGAAGTTCTTGGATCTGTTTCTTGATCTCCTCATTCTCTAACAAAGAGCGATGATAGACTATCCCATTGGGCAATAATGTGCCAGGGGTCAGATCGATGGGGTGCTTGACCTGGAAGTGTAGAGGTACCCTTGTAGGTGAGGAGAAGATATCTGAGTATTCTTCCACGACCTTATCTACTTGCTTCTGCTATGTGGAGAGGTCAGCCGTAGAGACCTTAGATGTGGCTGTGATCTTTCGCTTATTCTGAGAGTGAATCATGAAGAAGACAAACTTCCTCGTCTGAGAGATGACCTTCCTGCATTGCTTAGTAGAGATCAATGAAATAACACTAGGTGGGACTGCCTCGGGTATCCTGTACAATTTCCTGTTCAAAGTAATAATAACACTACGAGGCCTAGACTCATATACATCATGACGTTTCCATAAATAAGATTGGCCCAAAAGAACATCACAAACTTCGAGAGGAGCAACATCACACAATACCTCATCTTTGAAGGGCCTAATTCCGTACGACAATCGACACTGTTGGCTAATGCGGAGATCGCTTCTTTTGCGGAGCCATCCAATGGTGTAGGGTTGTGGGTGTGACATTGTTGGCAGGGCCAGCCGCTTGATGACCTTTGCTAAGATGAGGTTATTCTAGCTACCACTATCAATGATGAAGTGCAGCGGGGTGCCTATTACCCACATCTGTGAATGGAAGAGGCACTCTCCTTCTTTTGGCACATTTGGTTCACCAGGCTGGAGCTTGGTGGTAGAAATGGTGGCACTGGGTTCCACATCAATGATTTGTCTTCTCCTTTTTGGTTTTGTCTCGAAGTTAGAATCTACATCTGATTCAGAGGCTTTCACTTCAGCCACTAGCGACTGCTTTGAGCGGTAGTCAACAGTGTTATGCCAAGGGCTCTTATGGAAGTCGCACCAGCTCCCGGTATCTTTCTTTGTCTTTCTGGTGTCCTCCTTTGCTTGCGAATTGTACTGGTTGTCCTGATACTATCCATCTTTGCTCTATCCTTTGTTCGGTGGGTTGGCACTGCCCTTTCCTAGCTTTTGTTGTGAGGGGTCCCAGGCCCAAATTGCCGCGTCTTTTGTTTGAGCTTCTTCTTGATTTTGACGACATATTGGTAGGTCGTGCCCAAGGATGAAATGTCCATAAATTCCATTCCATTCTGGATGTATCTATGCAGAGCACTGTGATACTTGAGCACCAGATGTCGCTCTGAATCTTTGATATCCAACTTGGTGCGCAAGTTATGGAATATATTTGTGAAATCTGGCACTGCTTGGTCTCTATCTTGCCGCAGTGTGGTCCATTTGGTATATAGGTCGTCATAACTTTTGACAGGGTAGTATTGTTCCTTAATAGCATCCCTGAAGGATTCCTAGGTGGTCGTGACTGAAAATAATGAGGTTTCTTCTATTTCCTTTTGCTCACAGAAACTTTCCCACCAATCTTTAACATGGGGAACGACTTTGAGGAGCTCAAAAGTAATCTTTTCTCTATTTTAAAATTTATGAACAGAAAAATACCCTTCTAGTAGATTCAACCACTTGTCTACATCATCTGCGTCTATCTAACCTTCAAATATAGGAATATCAAAGTTTATTTGTACCTTGAAGGGGGCGACGCCTACGTTCGAAGAAGATGCGTCGCTTGTTGGTAGTCGCCGAAGGATTTGGGCAAAACTATCCATCATCTTGTTCCTCTGTTGCATGAGGGATTCCTCAATCAACAGTTTGAAAGGATCTCCTATCCCATCATCTTTATTTTCTCCTGCCATGGAAGTTCACTTGGGCATGCGAGATCTTCTGTCCTCAATAGAAACAAGCTCGAGACCCAACTCTTTGTACTCCGACCTCGTTGGGGACATGCATTAAGACGATAAGGAGAAGAGCGCTCTGATACCACTGATCCGTATTTTATGAGAAGAATGAAATGAATACAGATTATTAACAGGTGCTTAACACAAAATAACAGAGATACAGTAAAACTAGTTTTCTATTCAATAACGAAATAAGTTGAAGCTGTAAAATGCAGCGGAAACAAGCTTGTTGGAATGGTGGTGGCTTATCTCTGAGAAGAGATGTGACGGAAGCGCGCATTCGCAAGAAGAAGGTTACAATGAGGCTCTAAAGGTATTTTTACAATAATAAAGAATGCCAAAAACCTAACCCTAGGATATGAAGCACCAAAAGTCATGTGGGCCCCATTTGGATAAGTTAGTACATCAACTTCCCGGGGTCATAACTTTTGCATACGATCTCCGTTTTAGGTGTGTGATAGCCCGTTGGAAAGGTATCATCGAGGAGATTCATTTTGAGGGATCAATAATGCCTTTGGATATCTTTGAGGAGATTGATACCGAAAAACCTTCATTTAGGCCCTCAAAATGGCCCCGGAAGTTAAAACTGCTAAAAATAGTAAATTGTCAAAAATGTCAGAAAACTGTTTTGAGCCTGTTGGAAAAGGTGGGTGGCCACCGATATCCATCTAGATAAATTTTTCATATATAGACTCTCCAATTTGTTCCACAAACCCGTTGTTGTCTCCTTTCCAATAATGTTAAATAGGACTTCATCTGCCAAACACAAACAAATGGTATTGAGAGCTCTTGCATCAAGATCTTCCTTGTCTTCGTCTGTCATATTTGTCGGTTTCTTTGACTTGTATACCAAATCCTTTTACAATATTTGTTGCACAAGAAGATCCCACATCTTGAGCTTCCATAGCTCAAAGTTATTCTTACCAATGAATTTCTCCTCCTCAAACTTAAAACTCTACACTTTTTCCATTAACACAACCTCCCAAACCACTGCTTAAAAAACCAAACCTTAATAGGGAGAAATTATCTTACTCAAGATTGAACCCCAAACAATAATTAACCCCCCCCCAAAAAATAAAAATTTCAAAAGCCTTCTAATACTATATAAAAGTATACACCTCACATATATTTTATAAGGCATCCACCCAGGAAATTAAGCAATCCTTTATAAAATATACTCCTCCCTAAAATATACCATAAAGAGTCCACCTTTTACGAAGAAAAAAATGTGCACCTCACCTTTTTATATAATATCGTCCACTTATAAATTTGTTCCCTTCATATGGTTTGTCTTATAATAAAACAAGGAATTAACACAAACTCGCATATATAAATTCAACCACTCCTTTATAATTTTATCCCAAAAGGGCGATTCTTCATGCATACAAATCTTTATGCAAATTTAAATAATGTGTGTCACACTTGCTATAATGATAGCCTATGGAAATTTCTAAAATTATCGCACCTTACAAAAGGATGGTCTACAAAATTTTGTCTCCGACACGTTTTTTCAAATTGTCACACTATGTACTATGTGTTAATTGCGATATTTTGGAAAATTGAAAATTTCATAAGTACGTATGTGACTGTCGCATTGTGTAAGAGGGATAGCCTACAACAATGTAATAAAAGTAGTTTTAGGTTGATTCACATCACTCGGCTCGGCTTGGTTAACCTGCTCTGCTATTCAGCGATCAGATTCTCTTCTACTTTGCTCTCGGATCCTTCAACTCTAGACTCAGATGCCACTTGTTAGGCAAAGAAAGAATAAACGTAACAAGATTTTAATAGCAAAGAAAATAAACCAAGATTAAATCGAGAACAACAATCCCACAATTGACACAATGACTTATATGGAAACCCAATACGGGAAAAAACCACGGGGCAATGATAATCGATATTCTTATTATTCAAGGGAAAATTACAATAGCCAACACTGACATACAACCATCCTCTCCTCACGTACACACTACACTCCACAGTATTGTGCCTTGCTCACACATTGCACATTCACCTCTATTGGCATACCCGTATATATAACATCTATCACACACTTACACGAACTGATCATAAATAGATCACATAAGTACACGACCTGTTCACTTCACTGGAGAGTCCATGCATGCACAATCTAAACTTAATTGATGTGCATGTCCATGCTACAGCATGGGAAATTAGTTGGCATGTTTCCAACAAAACAATATTAATTAATCAAATCATTATAGTGTACAATAACTCACTAGAAAGAGAACGGAATGCTCTTCTCATCTCCTTAGACAAAATGGAAAATGAAAACTTTTGTGACAAAAACTTGGCCTATAACCTTGAAAATACAACAAATTGGCAAAAGAAACAATCTGCCAAAGTTCCTCCAAAACACAAAAACTCCAGATATTTTGTTGACCAGGAAATTGAACGGTGGTCTCCCCAAGGAAATCAAAGGAAGCAAGAGTGTGGATCTGGGCATTAACAATGATCTAATTAGCCACAATTCTCACTGAGATCTAATGAGTAGAGTTTTATACCAAATCTAAACCCTTTATAGAGGGACGATCTGGAGTCTTTGCAATGACAAAAATCTTGATCCATTGGATCATTGACGAAGAAAATAATAGAAAATTGTCAAAAAAACGCCATTATGAGAAAACCTAGATGCACTCACCAACGACCATTGCCCCAAATACATCGGCAACTGCAGATACGATGGACCTCGTTTATTCGGCGACCTTCACAATAAAATTGCGTAGAAAACGGGGATTGAAGTGGTAGATGGTATCCTTCCGTTACAGTTGCAACCATCGTCATAGGCATTGAAGATCCCCTTGCCCAACATATGATGGAGAATGGCGGTGAAAGGTTCACCCTTCGGATAATTGTCAAACCCTGTCTTGAAAATGTGCTCAACATTTGAAGGATCGAAAGTCACCACCGTATTAACTCTGCCGAGATGTTGCACCACAATGGTTTGAATGGGGGAATTGGCCAACATCTGGGCATGCCATTCGCTATGCCTCTTGTCATTCTTCAGGAACAAAAACAGTGAACCCACTACTGGATAGCGTTGGGTTCCATAAACCTTAATCACATTCCTACAACATAAAAGTTCTCGCATGTATACAAAAATCCCATAAAAAAACACTGTGACCGTGTTCCTATGAGTCAAGAGTAACATAAGAGGCAAGGCACTCTCATTTTACATCACACTTGAGCATATTGAATATCTATAGGTGACTGAGGTAACCAAAGGATATCTAAGCCGAATTTTAGAGGGAAGGTGAAGAAAAGAAGGTAGGAATTCAAGGGAGGATAAATTCTTTTGATGATGCTTTCTAAGATCCATTAAACAAATATTCTGTGTGGGGCACACTCTACAATATCTCTCTCTAGAATAAGCCAGAATTCAACAAGGTATGTGATCATATACACCAGGTTTATTACAGAGTTACATATCATATTTGGATGATGATATTGATAAGGTATTTTGGTTGAGGTACATGTTGGGTACATGGTTGAGGCACATAGTTGATAAGTTGGCACATACATGAGGTGTATAGTTGATGAAGTTGGTACATATTGATGATTCATAGTTGATGAGTAGTTGACACATGATTGGTACATACTTGGTACATGGTTGGATGCACTTGTCTATGGTACATGTTGATTACAAGTTTTTTGGTACAAGTTGATTACAGGTTGTTTATGGTAGAGGTTGGTGCATGGTTGATGCACTTGTTTATGGTATAGGTTGATTATAGGTTGATTATAAGTTGAGGTACAGTTTGATGCTTGGATTAGGTTTATTGGTACGGGTTTACAATGGTATATCTCACAGTGATAGTGTGACAATGGTTCCATCATTCTACTTCTACTTCAGGGCGGTTGGATGGGGCAAGGGCAGGTGGTTGTAGCCAGAAAACATAGGGGGTTGTAGCCTCCTTATGGTTGTAGCCAGAGAATAGGGGAGTTGGAAATTCTTTTAGGTTGTAGCTTGAGAAACAAGGGGGTTGGAGCCTCCTTCTAGTTGCAGCTGGAAAACAAAAGAAGTTTGTGCTTCGAATGAATGTAATTCTTCAAGACATATAAGAAAAACCATTCTGTGTTTTTCTCCCGCTTTGGATTTCCACGTAAAATATTGATGTATTGTGTATGTGTATGATTTTTCATTTTTTCATTGCTTATTTACTCTGCAGTTATTGGATGATAATGCTACATTGATATAACACTTGGATTATATGGTTAAAAATGATTAAATTTATCTATTACTGATTAACTCCCCGTCTCAGTAATCCAACAATTGGTTTTAGAGAAGGTTCCTTCAGAAATCAGTTTAACCACTGAAAGGTAGATCATGGAGAGAAACAACTTGTATAAAAATGGAATACCACAATTCAATGGATAGAAGTGTGCATTTTGGATCATAAGGATGAAAACATATATACAAGCACAGGGATTTGAAATTTGATAATAAATTGTAGATGGATACACAGCACCAACAATTCCACCAACAAATGACAAAGCAGTGAAACTCGACCAGAATAATTACAAAGCCAAAAACGCACTTCTGAATGGTCTTAGTGAAATGATATTCACCAAAGTTTCACATTGTAAATCCGCTAAAGAGATTTGGGACAAACTTCAAAATATTTGTGAAGGAGATTCAAAAGTCAAAGCAACAAAGCCTCAAACTTATAGAGGTTAGTTCAGACAAATTAAGATGAAGGAAGATGAGAATATTGCAGCTTACTTTTTACGAGTTGATGAAACAGTAAATGAAATCATAGGATTGGGAGAAGAAATCAAATAATTTGTAATTTCTCAAAAAGTACTAAGATTTCTTCCTATGATATTTGACCCTAGGATATCAACACTAGAAGAAAGATCAGATCTAAACTCAATAAGCATGGACGAATTACATGAAATATTCACCGCATATGAAATGAGAACTGAACAGGAAAATCTAGATATAAAAGAAGCAACCTTCAAAGAATCCAAAAAGTCAAAGAAAAAGCGAAGGAAAAAATAAGAATATAGTTTCAATAGTGATGTCTCAAAAGATGATGAAGAAGTGGTCAACTTTGTCAAAAGACTAAACAAGGGAACCGACGGTAGGTATAGAGGTAAGATTCCTTTAATTTGTTTTAATTGTGATGATATTGGTCATTTTTCTAACAAATGTCCTTATAAGAAAAAGAGAAATGATGAAGGTTACTCAAAAGGAAAACAAACATATAAAGACAAAAGAACCACAAAGAAAGTTTTCAAGAAAATCTTATGCACCAAAGAAGACATCTCATCATCAGATGAAGATGAAGTCAGTGACAGTGAGACATCAAGATTTCTATTCATGGAAATAGAAGACTCCCAAGGAGAATACGAAGAAGAAATTGAAGAGGCAGAAGTTGACTATAGAGAGGAATTAATGTGTGCCATAGAAGTTATCAGAAGAGGAAAGAAGAAAAATAAGAAACTACAAGTAGAGCTAGACAAGAAATAAGACACTAAAGAACTAGAACAAAATATCACAAATTTGAAGGTTCAAATAGAAGAAGATAAAAGAATTGAAGAAGCACTCAAAGAACAACTTCAAGAAAAAGACAAGACCATTGGAAATTTGAAAGCATAGATTGTCACATTAAGAAAGGATCTTCAAAAGAAAATATGCAGAACAATTCAAAAGTTTTGGATGACATTATCAATAGTAAAAAATCTCATCATGACAAGTTCGGACTTGGATACAATCAGACAGAAAAAAGTATTAATATCCAAAACAACAGAGAAAGAAACATATCCAAAAATCTATGCAGAAACAATCAAGGGGGATAGGAAGATCTACAAGGAATATTACAGGGATACTCCTCCACCGAGAAGATTCAGATTTCAGAATCAACAACCAACAGATGTGCCTTAGAAAGAAGACAAATTTATAAGAGTACCTCCTTTCAGAAGATCTTCAACTCCCAGGTATCAAATTATATTTTTTGGTTTATGTTATGCATGTAATAATTTTGGACATAAAGCTGTGAATTGCAGAGTTAACAACAGGAGCACAAACAACTTTGAAAGTTACACAAAGGAGTTATCCAAGAAGGCCTAGTGAAACACAAAGAAGAAGTTACCACAAGTTTGAATCTTTGAGCAAATGTAACAATTTTGGACACATGGCCAAAGATTGCAGAATGACAGTCCCTCCTAGAGAACTGCAACACAATAAAAAAAGTCACAAACAAGAACCTCAGAAAAGGACATGGATAAGAAAGAAGGATCAATATAGAAATGAAGAATGCACACTCTCTCTACAAGCTAAGAAGAAGAAACACGGTTGGTATGTTGACATTGGGTATTCAAAACACATGACAAGTGATATAGATAGGTTTCTGACATTATGAAAGGAAAGAGATGGATCAGTCTCCTTCAGAAATGATGATTCAGCCAAAATAATTGGAAAAGACATAGTAAGAATTGGGAACAAGAATACAAAGGCAAAAAATGTTCTACTAGTAGAAGATATGAAATATAATCTTCTAAGTGTGAGAAAAATGTGTGACCAAGGTCATAAAGTTACTTTCGATTCACAAAAGTGAGATATAAGAAAAGAAGGTTCAGGAAAATTGATTTCTACAGTTGCAAGAACTTCAAGCAACATATATGTGTTAAGTGAAATTGGAAATGAAAAGTGTTGTCTAGGAAAGGAAGATGAAAGTTGGTTATTGCACAGAAGAATGGGTCACATACATTTTGATAACCTTGTCAAAGTCAGCAAAAGAGAACCAGTCAAAGAAATTCCCTAGATCACGAAACCAACCAACAATTTATGCAAGCATTGTCAACAAGGAAAGAAAACAAAGACCATGTTCAAATGAAAGGAATATTCAACGACAAGACCACTGGAAGTTGTTCATACTGATCTAGTTGGACCAACTACAACAAAGGGCTTAAAAGGTGAGAAATAATTTATGTTATTAGTTGATGATTATACAAGAATGACTGCAGTTTGCTTTCTCAAGAATAAGTCAGAAGCTTTTGAAAACTTCAAGATTTACAAGGAAATGGTTGAAAATGAAATGGATTCAAAAATCAAATGCTTGAGATATGATAATGGAGGAGAGTTTACTTCAAAGGAATTTATGGACTACTGCAGCAATTATGGAATAATACTATGTGTGCAAATTAAAGAAGGCCTTGTATGGTCTACAACAGGATCCTAGAGCATGGTACTCTAGACTGGATAAATATCGACAATAGGCAGGGTTTAGAAAAGGAAGTGCAGACAACAACCTCTACATCAAGGTAAGTCAAGGTAATATTTTATTAATTGAAGTTTATGTTGATGATATTATTTTTTGTAGTGATGATGACAGGTTAAGC
>SNQJ01S0132144.1:10748-25793 GCA_010110895.2 Picea sitchensis | reverse complement strand
TTAGGTAGTCCATACTTATTTGATTGTAAGGCAATCTTCTACAGGACAAAGAATCAATATCAATTCACTAAAGCAGGTCATGATTATGTGGTTCATGCTCATCGTGTTAAAGAAAATAAAACACTTCAAACAATGGAACAATTAATGAACACAGTGCAAGCATTTAACAACCCAATAATTTTTTCAAATGAAGCAATTGATCTTAAGCAAGAACAAGATATGGTTGTTGAATGGAAAATCAATCATAAGTTGCTTCAAGATAAGCTCATGTCGTGCAGATACTTCAAGTATATCATCTCATTTCTTCTTTTCGATACTGTCATTAGCAATGTTTTCTACATGGATGATAGTGGCTTCAGTAAGATGTAACAGGTTTCAAATGGCTAACAATATACTGTCAGTTGTCATGATTGTGTTACAATTGATCTTGATGAGACAGGTGCACAGGACAAAGTTCAGAGACAGAGAACAAGACGGGTGGCCTATCCCGAGCTTGTTGACTGGTCAGTAACCTTTTGGGGACCAAAAGGTCTTATTGTGGGGAGGTGTGATCCAAAATCGGATCCAGAAGCCTGACAGGGCTTGAAAAATGCTCAAACATGAAATTTCTCAGAATCCGATGAAACCAATGCCATTGCGTCCATCTCGTCTTCCTGATTCCGACGGTATATTTACTTTGTCAAACGAAATTCGTATGCGAAAGTTATCGTGTTTTGATCGGAAGCCCAAACAGGTAAAAGTCAAAGGTCAACTGGTCAAAAAGTCAATGTTGATGACATCAACATGCTGACTGTGTAGGAGATGATGTGGCACTCTCTGGCTGATGGTGATTGGGCAGGTTCCCTGACAAGGCAGACATGTGGCAGGCAATTGGACCAGTCAATAGCTGACAAGTGGCATTAATTCGTCAAATGGGGAGATGCCACGTGGCCCAGTCATGGGCAGCCACGTGGCACCCAGTCATCAGTTGAAGTGGCATGTTTCAAAAAAAAAATGTTTTGGGGTCCATGGGTTTTGAACCCATGACCACCACCAAGCCCAACACCTTAAGAAATGGTCATTTTCCAATACACCAAATTAATTCTTATGTTGTAAAACCCACATTATAAAATATATTGCAAAGTATTGTAAGGAGCGCTAAAAGGGGGCCAGCGCACAACCCTTTTGGGCTGGCGCTCGGCCACATGAAGCCATGTGACCTTGCCAAGGGGGCGCGCGCTGGATATAAGGGGATTATGCCCATATTATAGTTAAAAAGTGGGTTTTATAATTGATTTGGGTTTTAATTATTAATTAACCTTTTTTTTAATGTATTTACTCAATTTTTGGGAGTTATTGGGCATTTTTTGAGCCTAATTTTTGGGAGGAAGTTGGAGATGAGTAACCAACTTCCCAGATATATAAACCAGGCCTGTTTGAGGCCATACGGGGGCATTCAGAGTAGATTTATGCTGAGGAGAAGCCAAGCCAAAGCCATTTTGAGGCAGAGAAGCTTTTGAGGAGGAGACGGTGTCGAATCATTTCTGGGAGTTTCGGACGTCCGTTTTGCGTGTTGTTTTCTTTGCATGGTTCTAGAGATCTCAAAGAACATGACCAGATCAGTCTTGTAGCCATTTTGCATTGCAGAGATGTACTTTTGAGCTTTTGAACATAAATAAAGAAGCCTCCCCCACAGAGAAAAAGGCCCGGAGACGTAGGCAAAGTTGTGCCGAACTCCGTTATCAATCTGCGTGTTATGGTTTGCTATCTTTTATTGAATTTCAGATCTGCACATATGTATATGGCTGTTATAATTCCTTTTCTTTCCTCATTCTTCACTAAGTTTTCTCAAATGGTTAATTAATGCATGCAAAATTAAAACTCAACCATAAGTCATTAAAAGATCCTACGGATCATCTTTGGAGTCAAAAGTATTTTCTACACCAATCAAAGTGAATAAAGTCAACATTGAGACAATTGACAATCCTAAAGAGGTAAGTATTGGAGACTATTGGGACGAACAAACAATATAAATAATAACAAAGTTGTTGCGTGAATACAATGACCTATTCCTAACTACCTTTACAGAGATGAAAGGCATAGCAAGATAGTTAGGAGAGATGAAAATACCTCTCAAACCTAATGCAATACCTGTCATCCAGAGACCTTACAGATTGAATCCAATATATAAGTAGAAAGTGACAGAATGTTGGAAGCTGGTATCATAGAACCAATAGAGGAATATGAATGGATAATTCCTATGGTAGTCTAAGAAAATAAACAAGGGGGGATAAGGATTTGTGTATATCCAAGGAAACTTAATGATTCTTGCTTACATGACCCTTTCCCTACCCCTTTTATAGATGAAGTCTTAGAGAATGTGGGAGGCCAGGAAGAATATTCATTTACAGATGGATTCTCAGGTTACCATCAGATCAAAATAGCTCCAGAGGATAGGTATAAGACTACTTTTTCTACAGAATGGGGATCCTACCAATATATAGTCATGCCATTTGGGCTGAAGAATGCACCAACCATTGTTTCAGGAGTAGTCATAGCTGTTGTTAAGGAATTCATACATCAGTTTTTAGAATTATATCTGGATGACTGGACTGCATATAGTCTGTTAAAGGACCATGTAGAAGTGTTAAGGATAATGTTGGAAAGATGCAATCAATTTCAGATATCATTGAATATCAAGAAATTCATTTTTGGGACACCTTTTGGAATATTGTTGGGACATATAGTGTGTAAATAAGGCTTACTAGTAGATCCTACCAAGATTGCAACCATTGTAAACTTAACACCACTAAAGTGAGTGCACTAGTTGAGAGAAACATTGGGACATACAAGCTATTTGTTGGCCCTTGACCAAGGTTTGAGGAAACATTGGTCATGTTTGACCACTTTTGGGACTTCGATAGGCTGGTCGAAGATGGAGCGCCCAAGCGGAGCTGAGATCGTGGGATCTCACTTATTTTGTGGACTTTTGGACCTAGCAAAGAGTTTAGGGTTTATGTAACGGGTTATGGTATGTTGTCCCATGGGTTTACCCATGTTTAGGCCTTTTTGTAAAAGTATATATAGGAAGGAATGTAATGGGGTTTATGTAACGTGTTATGGGATGTTGGCCCATGGGCTTACCCATGTTTAGGCCTTTTTGTAAAAGTATATATAGGAAGGAATGTAATGTAGAAGTAAGTGGTGTAAGTAGCTATGTGTTAAGAAGAATATTAGTGCAAGCAATGTAAGAGATTTGGCGATTGGCTTAGTGCATGACTAGTTGGATTTGTGCAAAGAGTATGTTAAGGTTTGCGGAGCTAAGTGCAAGTGTTTTGTAAGTTTCTTTGTGCTACTAAGGAGTTGGCTTTGTGCCTTAACCTGGTTTTGGGAAGGAGGATCTGGTGCGCATCTCACAGATCTCTTTTCCTCTGCGGAGTATGGCTCTGTGGCTTTGTGCATAGGAGAAGATGAATGTAAGAAGATTGAAGACTAATAAAGAAGAATAAGAAGTTGGTGGGCGTAGCCCCACACTGGGGTGAACCATGTATATTCTGTGTCTTGATGTGCTTTGTGCGATGTTGTTTATATGGTTATTTGCTTAGTGATGTTGTTATAATGAATGCATATAATGTTGTTTCTTAGTGATTAATGGTAGTAAAGATAAATGAATGATAGATCTAAGTTAATGCTATGTGCTAAGTGATTGAAAGTGCTTGATCTTGATTATTATTGTGCTGATATGTAATAAGGGTTAATCTGCGATGTGAATGAGACTCATAATCTGATGCATATTGTTGGATAAGTTCTCTGTTAAGTGTTATAATCACAGATCTGTGTCCCAACTTGGTTGTAGACACCTGATTCCTACAACCCCCCCTGTCTCTACCTCAAGTGAGACTTCATCTTCTTCGCAGGTGTTGTCAAAAGGGCCGGTAGTTAGGGTTTTGTTGGTGTGTTGAACCTCGGGTCTTCCCCTGTGACAACACTATTATAAGAAATTTATAAAAGGGTATGTACAGATTACTGCGCCAATGGAAAAACTATTAAAGAAGGATATAAGATTTCAGTGGAATGGGGACTATCAACAAGGATTGGACACCTTAAAAGAAAAAATGGTTACAACACCTATCCTAGTATTCCCATATTGGGAAAAGACATTTCATGTGCATGCATATGCATCAACCATAGCACTTGGAGAAATTATGGAGAAGCAAAGAGCATGGGACTTAGACCATCCTATAGCCTTTGCAAGCAAAAAATTGTCAAAATAAGAGAAAAATTATAACACTACAGAAAATGAAGGCCTAGCCATGGTATATGCACTTCAAAATTTCATGCACTACTTACTCAGTAAACACTTTAAAATGTTCACATACCATTCTTCCCTCAAATATCTAGTCAACAAGCCAACGCTGGGGGGGAGGATATGTAGATGGCTATTGTTATTCCAAGAATTTGATTTTGAAGTGATAGTCAAACCAGGGAAGCTGAATGCAGGACCTGATCACCTGTCAAGGGTAACTAATGGAGAGGAACCTACTAACTTGGAAGACCACTTCCTTGATGCACAACTATTTTCAGTTCATGTAGCTGATGAATACTTTCCTGATATTATTGAATAATTAAGTACAGGGATTGCGCCACAAGAGTTTATCACTGCACAGAGGAAAAATATGGTAGTTAGAGCTGGAGACTATCAACTTATTCCAGGACAATTATATAAGATGGGTGTAGATAACATTTTGAAAAGTTGTGTGTTAGAGCATGAAAGGCCTAGAATTTTGGCAAAATCTCATGAAGGTATAGTTGGAGGACACTATGCAAGAAAATCTACCGCGTAGAAGGTATTGTGCACATGATTATGGTGGCCAACAGTCCATAGAGATGCCAAGGAATATTGCAAGAAATGTGATGTCTGCTAGAGGGTTGGAAAACCAAACAAAAGGGATAAGATGCCCCTAAGACCACAAGTAACTTTGCAGGTATTTGAAAAATGGGAAATAGAATTTGTTGAACCAATCCATCCACCATAAAAAAGGCGAGGAGCTAGATATATCATTACTATGACTGAATACTTAACAAGATGGGCAGAAGAAACACCAGTAAAAGACTGCAACACAGAGATAGAAACACACTTTTTGTTCGAGAAAATGATCACTAGATTTGGATGTCCAAGGATTATGATGAGTTACACTTTATCAACAGTACCATCAGGGATATGACTAAGGAGTTTGAAGTCTATCACCAGAAGAGTACACCATACCATCCTCAGGAAAATGGAATAGTAGAATCCTTCAATAAGATCTTGAAAAATGCTTTGACTAAGATCTGCAATGTCAACAGGGATGACTGGGACTTGAAAATACCAACAATACTATGGGCATACAGGACCACATGTAAGAAGTTCACATGACATACACCATTCATATTGGTGCATGGGAAGGAAACAATAGTGCCATTAGAATTTCTGGAACCCATTCTGCGCATAGTACAAATCACCAACATGACATAAAGAGGCACAATAAAGGAAAGGTTAAATCAACTAATGGAGATGGAAGAGGACAAGATTCTAACAGGATTTCACCAGGAAGTGCATAAATCAAGAGACAAAGCCTGACATGACAAACATATTAAGAAGAAGAGTTTTAAGGAGGGAGACCTAGTCCTGCTCTATGACAACAAATTTTCTCAACATCCTGGCAAGTTTATGCATTGGATAGGACCATATGAAGTAAATACTATCACAGATGGGGGATCTGTGCAACTAAAAGACTTGGGAGGAACATAATTGAAAGGAATGATCAATGAGAGTCGACTGAAATTGTACAAGGAAAGTCAACCTCCTAACCCATGTAAGTCACAATGCAGTGAGAAAAGCATGTATATAGTGTACTATAGTAGAGATTATGATAGGAAAATGATAAAAATAAATAAAAAGGAGAAACAAAAGAAAAAATAAATACAATCATAGAAAACAGGACAAAAACACAAAAAGACACAGAAGTTGGCTGAACCATAAGAAAGTGGGGGAAAAAAGGTTTTGTGCAGTAATTATCGCGACAAACATCAAAAGATAGCGCACAGGAAAAATTATACTCGATGAAATGCATGAGAAAAGTGGAAAATGAATACGACTGGGTCTATAAAAGGCAGAAAGCATGTGTTTATTCAACACTTAGCGATTTTTGAGCACAGAGCAAGAAACAACGTGCATTCCCTAGCTAGAATTTTACACAAAAGCAAGTGTATGAATTTGAGAGAGAATGACTCCACCAAAGTTCGATGTGCTAGGTCAGTACATCCAAGTTACTCAGCAGGGCCAGAGGTGTAAGGAAAGAATGCCATAGCCCGAGAATGTGGTCAAGTTGGAGGATGTTACCACCTCAGACACACAATCAATCAACTTGACACAGATTGAGGAAGAGACATAAACAATGAAACAAGGTCAAATAGGGTAGATATTTGGGGCCCATAATGGTATTTCGAATCCTAACCTCGGGATGCCTATGAATCTCGACGAAGCAATGGGACCGAGACAATCCCATGAACAATAGGAAGTTTTGGTCGAAGATATCACCGATTGACCAGAGTCTGGAAGGTAAGAAGAGGAAATAGACATAGTGGAGGTAGGCACATCTACCACGAGACAAAAAAGAAAGGTGTCAGATGCCATGGAGGTTACACTCCCATATCTCCCAGACACAGTAATTACTGTCGATGATATGTTGGGGAAAGTACCAAAATGCAGGTACATAGACCATGATGTGAGTGATGCGGCCAGATTCCCAGATTTGGCTGAGGAAACTTATTTGATAAACACAATAGAAATTGGACCCCTCGAAAAACCCATACTAGAGCCAATGCAGTGGATAACTAGTCTCTATAACTCAGGCATCATGAACTTGTTGGATATACCACATTTTGGGTGCGGTAAGAATGTTGGGCTTTGCATGAAACAACTAGTTTCACGTGTACACAGAGGCATCCTTTGGATGTATAGGCTGGTACAGATAGATGTGGCACTGATTTCCAAGATCACAAGACTCCCCACATTCGACGTGCAACCATAGGAATACTTGGATAACAAGGCATGCGAGAAAGAAATCGCAGAATTGGTTAAAGTGAAGTTTGACATTACGCAGGGAAATAGGGGAAATTTCATCAAGGATATCAATGATAATGCGACAAGGTTTACCAACAAGCTGATAGCTTGCAAAATTTTGAGGGAATGCCACAAAGAGGAAGCGTAAACATGTGTTATTGCAGTGGCCGCGCAGTGCGCGAAATGGGTCATGTTGAAGTGGGCACCATACCTATTGAACCAACTTTTGATAGAGTGTCAAGACACACAAGAAAATGGAACCGAGTTCCATTACTCTTGGTTGATCATCCCAATAGGAAAGGAAAATGTTATGTGGCTAGATACAAGTCCCTCTTATAGGCAAAGGACAACAAAACACAATAGGCAAACAACATAGTGTTTGCAATGCTACTAGAAGAGATACACTAATGCATAACTAATGTGTGGCGCATATCAATGGAGGTAGTGCAGGAGACAGATGAGATACTAAAGTTCAAGGCATCTAGGAATCACGTATGGATCCAAGCTGCAAGGGATCCAACGAAGGCATGGCTAGAGATGCATTATTGTGTCACTAGAGAGGAAGTAGATTGGATAATTAAAGACTATCCTGCGTAGTGGCAGAAACTGGTAACAAGATCAATAACAAATATAGTCACGACGCAAGCCTCTAGGCCTAAGGACAAGGCTGAAGTAGTCTCTTCAATGAAAACAAGTAGCTCGGTCGGTAATACTAGAACGACGACAATGAAAAATCATCCAACTAGGAGAAATGCAGTACCAAAATGACCAAGGAGAACAATGACATCATAAAGGACAGGAAGCCAAGCACAGACCGGAAGGAAGGATACTTCACAAGATGGAGAGGAAAGAACCTAGGGTACAACAAGTGGGGCAAAACCCTCACAGATAGTAAAGAAGTCCGCACAGGAAAAATAGGCGTGCAAGAAAAGGAAGTATGACACAGAGGACCTGTTATCCCCTAGCGTAGGGATAACTAAGGAGATCACATCTCGAGGCCCACAGGTCCTAGACATGGAGTACTGAGAGCCAGGAGACTTGAGCATGGCCCCGGAGGGCCCCTCTTTTCTTCAGTGAAATCCCTTTATCACCATCAACAATATCCATTCCACCAGCCTGGTCATGAAGTAGCGGTTAGTATTGCTCCATGAGGTAATGAGTTTGGGTATCATGGTATGTATCACTTCGATTTTTTGAAGTACTTGAATATTTTGTATTGAATCCTTCTTCATTTCTTGACTTTTTCTTGGAAATTATGCTCTTTGCCTCATTCTTACCTGGAGGGGTGTCATGATGCCCTAGTAAGTTGATTTTCCTTTAGGATGGGTTGCCACTAGGTGGATCTATGAAAAGTCATCGTTTGTCCCTCCATGCTTACCAATTTCTATCTTTATTCCTTCCATCTCCCCTATCCTTTTTTTGAGAATTAGGAGTGTCTACGCTAGGAAGGGTTGTACCTTGCCTTGTCGGAAGAAGGGGCTAAAGGCTCAGAGGGTAAAATTAGCTAGCAAGAGTTAAAAGCCAATGTTGAAACCTTTGAGATGCTTCGCCCAGGGATCCTCGAGAAAGAAGTGAAAGGATTATCAGTAAGAAAAGGGGACCCATAATATGCATAAACACTCAAGGTACTAGTTTATGGGTAGGAGGTCTCATCACGAGTCGACCTATTATGACCATGGGCATGTAGCAGTATGACACGACCACCTATCTGGCCATGAAACCAGGGTAGTGGCTCTTGGTGGCATATCTAAGAGAAAGAGGGTCCCATCACGAGCCAACCTTTTCATTTCCATGAAGTATTTGTGGATAATGATGTCACTTATGGTCATCAAGCCATGAAAATGGCCCTCATATTTTCCCTTGAAAGCAAAATATCAAAAGAAATAAAGCTAAGAATAAAAGACAATGAATGGGATAGGAAATAATTGCATTCATGACAAGGTGCAACTCGCCCTCTACAAAGGCACCCACATGTAAGGCTTTACATTTCCCTATTATTACATGCACCCCATGCCCAAACACTTACCCCATGCTACCTCATACACTTACATGACTTGGATTAGATCCCACCTGGGAAACATCCCAAACGTCTTTGAACATTTTTCTAGGTTAAGGGGGTTTGATGCACATGTTTGGGTAATTTAATTATTGGATGTGATTTACATGCTATGATCCCCATGACTTATGAACCCATGAAGGGCATACTTGTTGTTTCTGCAGGACCATGTCCGATAGACATATTGGCTGAAATTACTAAGCACACTTGCTTGGAGACTATCTTGGATGCATTTTGGATCATTTCTTGGTGAAATTTTGGCAAATCTAGGGTTTTTGTGCTTGATTATTCTTGGTGAAGTATTTAAATCTGCAATTTTCATTTCATGATAAAGGTCTATGGTATGTTTACTTGTTCATATGTAATATTATGAAATTTCTTGCTTGAAATCCTAGGAGTAAGAAACATAAGGTGCTTCTTTCTTGTTTTTTATTTTGCTAGTTTTTCTTAAGAAGATCTTGTCTAGACAAACTTCTCAAGCCCTAAAATGCTAGCACTTTAGAAGCTTTGTCTAGTTCTTATTGCATTAAATATTTTTCAAGAGTCTAAGGATAGGAGAAATCACTAGGGCCTAGAGGTGACTACACCCTAGTTGAACCTTCTCTTTGAGGCTCGGTGCTTGAGAAATTAAGGTACTACTGCTCAAGCTTCCACCTTATTATCTTTTAGAAATGTATAATCATTGTGGTCTCTCCAAGTTAATGTGCTGATATAATTGACTCCATAAACCCTAAAGGCACTATTCTCTTGTCTCTCTTTTGTTGGAAGGTTGATCAAACACTCAAACACTATTCTCTTAAGATATTACTAACTAAATCTAACACTAACCTAGCCTAGACAACTAATTTACTTGTTGCTGTTATAAATCACTGCTACAACCATATTAAAGCAACAAATTTTCTGCATTAACTACATTGAATGCAAGCTAAACACTTCTAAAATTGCTTGTGACATTTGATTATCATTCTGCCTAGTAAATGCCATATTTTCATTGTATTTTCAAGCAATTTTGAGACATGTTTCTTGCAGCTATTACAAAATACCTTTTTCTTTTGTAAACTTTCATTTTGCTGCAATTTGATATCAACTAGCATATATTTCATTGGTTTGTTGTCTTATTGAAGCACTAATATCATTTTTTACTTAAAACTGTCATAAGTTTGCTTGTTGTCTTGTTCCGGGAAGGTACACTTTACCCATTACATTTTGCTTCATCTCTTAAGACATAAAATCAGCAAGACCTTTTGACTTGAGTGACCAGTGAGAGGGGGGTTATATTTGCATTCTTTCTTTAGTTTCACCAGCCCTTTAGGTCACTAGGGACGTCTCCCTTGGGGTAGTATTATTGTACTCCTAAAAAAAAAGGGGTTTCATATTAAGGTGATAGTGATAGGTCACCCCCTTGTTATGCCAATCTTGTTTTACTTTCCTTGGGCTTTAGGAAAGTACAAATTGCGCGATAACAAGACCCATACATCACCCTAATAGAGGATGATGTGGAGCTATTTGCAGACAAGGTCCAAGATAGGGGCAAAGAAGTGGTCCGAATTGCATAGGCATAGCAAGAATAAATCATGGCCAAGATCATAGAGGTCCATGAGAACATACAAAAACTACGGAGCCAGGAAAGATCACGGGCCAGAATGCAACAATAAGAAAAGACACAAAGACCACTTGTGTGGAAAGAAGGAGAGGAGATAATGCAGTTTGTAGTCCAGGGCAGGGAGACATTTACGGTAACGTGTCAAATGATCATATTGGATCATAATACTGCGCAGAAACCCCTGGGGGAGGTGGAACAATTGGAAATGGTCATGGCACAAATACCGACCAAAGTGATATATAGACTCTAGGCTAGTGTCATGCAAGAAGTACATTCCAGGGCCCGCACAGATGCAACAAACTTGGAGGTGGGTAGAGGAGTCACTGAAATGCTACAAATCACATGCGACCAACTGAACATAGAGAAGGAGGAGGAGGAGAAAGAACATGAAGATAAATTAGAAAAGGGATTAACAACGATTTATGATCGCATCCCAAACAACATGCAAGCACCATAAAGAAGAACAGAGGACAATATCAACCTAATCTCACAAACAATTGACCAATATAAGAAAGAAAATGAGGATCTCAAGGAACATCTCAACCCTATGACTCCTCTCGAGGTCCGAGAAAAGAGAGAACAAAAATCTGCACTTCAGATTGCTGAGATGGAGAAAGAAGCGAGGGAAATATGGGAGATGTTTGAAAAAACAACGTAGACATGGACTATCCTTGAAGAAGATGAAAAGGTCCAACAGTGGAACCAGGAAGAGGAAAGATTCAGTGGTATCATACAAGAGCTCAAGAAATGGTAGAAAGCACAGAGTATTACAGAGCGCTTGAAAGGAAACCAAGAAATGAAGACTCTGTAGATGAAGTTGAAAACAACATAGGTGTAGAAGCAATAAAGGCAAGCTGAATTGGAACCCCTCCAAGAAAAGGCAACACAGATGATTGCACAACTGGAGGAAGAGAAGACAAGTAGAGGACAAACACAGGTAGAGAGCACAACATTAATGAAGGAGGATATAACAACACAAAGAGTAGAGGTGCTAACAAACAAAGTTATGTAGATGAGAGAAAAAGGAAAGGAAATCGCAAAAAAGTTCGACAGTTTGGACAGGGCAGTGCAGGGAGCGTGCACCACCTGAGTGCTTGGGATGAGACACATGTCAGCTATGGGGGCTTCTTGGGCGCAGAACTATCTCGAGAAGGAAGGATATTTTGGGTGCATGCACAATTTTGGATAAGAAGGTCTATTTTGGGAAAGACCTAATTTTGAAAAGAATACCTAATTTTGGAGCGCGCGCAATCGATGGAAAGAAAAAAACATGTAGAAAAAGAAGGAAAAGTAGCATGCAGAAGGAAAAAAAACTTGGAAAATGGGTAGACAAACCTAACCATGTCAGGGTTAGGGTTTTTTGATAAATATTGTAATGGCTATAAGCCTAAAAGATAATATGAAAAAAAACCTAGGAGGTCTAGGTTAGGGGTTCAGTTGATTGATTTTTGGAGAAAGAGGTCAATTCAATGGTTATTATGATTGTAATAAGGTGATAGAAGAGTCAAGTAGGACATATTTTAAGGGTTAGGTCATAGGCTGAGGAGCCTAATGTGATCTAGTCTACCTCACAAAGGTTCCTTAACCTCGTAGTGTTTGTATGATTGGAGATGTAAAGCGCGCAACACCATATTTTGCAGCAAACCTAATGAAAGTGCAGAGAAGACAAATATTTGTGGATGTAGCCTAGGAGGGGGTGAAACTCGGTAAAACATGTGTTATATGTGATGTTTATTGCATTTTTACTTTCTGTCAATGATTAGTTTATGAATGAATGGCTAAGCTAGATATATTAGAATGCATGTGTGGGCCTAAAAGATGAATGGGTCCTAGGAATATTTGAATGAATAATACATGAAGAGGGCATACTACACTCCCAAATCCCCACTCATTCCTATACTAAAAGCACTTGAGCATTGAATTCACCCATAAAGATATCTCGGGTGAGACTGTGTAGTGCACTCTGTGCGATGTGTTTCCTTCTGGTTTATCTGGAGGGTCGATAGTTTTAGAGGGTTTTGTTGGAAACCTGTTGAGATCTGAACCTGGGTCAAACCTAGAAGTAGAAGTGAGAGATATAAGCTAACAAAGGGTTAGGTCACGGGATGAGGAGCTTGGTGTGATCTATTCAGCCTCACATAGGTTCCTTAACCTCATCATGATTGTATGATTGAAGATGTAATGCGTGGCATGCCAGATTTTGCAGCAGATTAAATTATAAAAAATAGAGAAGCCAAATCTTTGTGGACGTAGCCCTAGGAAGGGGTGAACCACAGTAAAACTTGTGTTATGTGTGATTTTTAATGAATGTTTACTTTCTGTTAATGAATAGCTTATGAATGCATGATTAGAGTAGATGTATCAACATGCATGCATAAGGCTAAATTTGAATGAATCTTAGAAATACTTGAATCAATAAAAAGGTTAACGCATGGAGAAGAAAGAACATAACCATAGATCCCCATTCATTCCTAGACTACAAATGTAGCGCACCCTTTTCTTCTACCAAGACTTAATCGCTCTTAAAAGGAAACTTTAAGAGCACTTGGTACATAACTCATACAGGTATTATATAATCCACATGCATTCAAACAAATAAACACATTCTAACAGAGTATTCATATGAGTTACTGCCATAATTAACAATCAATAACGTTTCATACTAATTCATATACACAGCGGAATTCATGATAACATAAGCAGCAGAGTCATGCAAAACATGATTTCAGCATAATCAGATACTTATCTTTTAATAGTGGTAGATTCCAACAACCAAGTGCAGGCCTTCCACAAACCTCCCAGCCTTAGACCACACTGCTCATCAACTCAGCAATGGGTCACCCCCGAGCTGGGACTAAGCTCCATCCCAAGGCAAGGAATCCTAGGCTAGGTTGAGGTTACAGGGAAGACAGTACACAACCACAGGAAGGAATTCTCTCCCAGAAACCGCTCACACTCACTGTCCACAGGCCCTCATTCCCCACATGCCTGTTCCACCCCAGGAGTATACACCTTCTCTGTCACCTGGACAGTCCTTTGGCTGCTAACCTTCCTTGCCTTGGGTTACATCGACATACCGGACCGGAAGTCTCCAGGCTCTGTGGCAGCTATAGGGTTCCTGCCAGGAGTCCTCTCCTTCCTCAACGCACTCTCCCACTGGGAGAGAATCGCTCATAGGCCAACAAGCCACACACATTCCAGTACTATGTGGCCTCAACAGTCCCACGAAAAAAACCCAGACACAGACTCAAGCACCACTAGTTCAGCAATCACAGAATGGTCTCACGATCACGGCTTCGGGACAGGGACTCCACGCACAGGCTCAGTCTCGGCAGTGGATGGACACGGATTCTCTAGACGAACACCGGATTTTCAGTTCAGAAGGTGTACAAGTTTGTTCTACAAAGGTTGGATTCATCGTACCGCTCAGAGGCCGTACGCACTCAGGTCGTCGAGTGAAAAAAAAATGGAGGAGGCCTTCACAGCTTACCTCGTCTGTTTTATTTGCATGCATCAGGGTGGACACTTGTCACCCTTGAAACTGCATGCATTCCTCGGCATGCATTACCTTCCCTATGGTTAGGAACTTAGGATAAATCATAAATGGCACATGTTCTTTTTGGGATAATAATAAAATATTATTCCCAGGCTTAAGCCCCCTAGGCCAAACACTTAGCCCCTTTTTCCCACCTTCCAGCCCCTAATTCATTGCCCACTCTATGGATGCTTAGCCCCCCTTCACTCATTCATCATGGTCGGTCTGCACATGGCAGTGTTTATATTTTATTAATTGTTCTGCATGATTGCATATACAACAACAGGCTTCTGGCCTTCAACACTTAGGCTCCCTGGCCTAACAAACACATAAGCCTCCCGCTTATAAGAACTTGGCTCACCAGCCTATAAAACATAATTATAATTCCTTTCAGAACATGGTTTACAATGGGGCTCAGCCTTGGGGACACTACAATTCCCCTCCCCTTATTTTTGCATTGTCCTCAGTGCAACTTACACTGTCTCTGCAAGCCTTTCAAAATTTTCAAAAATATGCGGGTACTCTGCCTGCATAACCTCTTCATGCTCCCAAGTCGCATCCTCAGGACCATACCAGGTCCACTGGACCTTTACAAGATCTATGGCTCGATTCCGGAGCTGTTTGCTTTTCCTGTCCAATATGCGCACAGGATGCACTTGCAGGACACCTTCTGGTTCCACCTGAATCACATTCCAATCGATAACATGATTAGCATCCGGTACATATTTCTTAAGTAGTGAAACATGAAACACATTATGTACAGTCAT
>SNQJ01S0132144.1:0-10480 GCA_010110895.2 Picea sitchensis | reverse complement strand
TGATACCCATTATTGTAGGAGAATTCTACCAAATGCAGGTAGTCTTCCCACCTTGATGGTTTATCCATCACATACATTCTCAACACGTCTTCTATTACTCTGTTCACTCTCTCTGTCTGTCCATCAGACTCAGGATGATACGCTATACTAAAGTTCAAATTCGTTTTGAATCCTTTGAATAGTCCTTTCCAGAAATTCGAAGTGAATTTCGGGTCCCTATCAGACACAATTGTCTTAGGAATTCCATGCAAGCGTGCAACTTCTTTTAAAAAGATATCAGCAACATCAACTGCTCTGTGGGTGGTTTTTAGTGGAATAAAATGGGCAACTTTAGTAAGCTTGTCCACCACCATCATGATTGAATCATGCTGCTTGCTTGTTTTAGGTAGTCTGGTGATAAAATCCATTGTTACCACGTCCCATTTCCACTCAGGAATGGGTAAAGGCCGCAACAACCCTGTTGGGTGCCTGTGCTCAGCCTTAACCTTTTGGCACTCCATACATCTGGTGATGTATTCAACGATTTCTTTCTTCAAACCTGACCAAAAATAATGGCCTTTGACTGATGCCATAGTCTTCTGATATCCAGGATGTCCAACATAAGTCACGTTATGCATCTCCCTTAGAATTGCCAGCTTCAATTCTCGGACATTCGGTAAATACACTCTGTTTTTATTCAGAAGTAAACCATCAGTTCCCAATGTGTAACTTTCGTTGGTCTGTGGTCCCTCACACTGCTGTATCTTTGCTACAAAACTTTTGTACTGCAAATCAGTATTTGCAGCTTCCAAAATTCTGTCTTTCATCTCAGTCCGGTACATGCTAATGGCTGCAGCATGTAATTCATGCACTTTTCTGCTGAGTGCATCAACCACCTTATTTTATTTTCCTTTGATATGCTTGATATCAAAGTCATATTCGCACAGAAACTCCAGCCCTCTGATTTGCCTGGCATTTAAGGTTGGATGATCAAATAAATACTTCAGACCGTTCCCCACATGCCTGTTCCACCCAAGGAGTATACACCTTCTCTGTCACTTGGATAGTCCTTCGGCTGCTAACCTCCCTTGCCTTGGGTTACAGCGACAGACCGGACCGGAAGTCTCTGGGCTCTGTGGCAGCTACAGGGTTCCTACCAAGAGTCCTCTCCTTCCTCAACGCACTCTCTCACCGGGAGAGAATCGATCACAGGCCAACAAGCCACACACAGTCCAGTACTACGTGGCCTCAACAGTCCCATGAAAACAAAAAAACACACAGACTCAAGCACCACTAGTTCAACAATCACAGAATGGTCTCACGGTCACGGCTTCGGGACAGGGACTCCATGCACAGGCTCAGTCTCGGCAGTGGATGCACATGGATTCTCCAGACGAACACCGGATTTTCAGTTCAGAAGGTGTACAAGGTTGTTCTACAGAGGTTGGATTCATCGTACTGCTCAGAGGCTGTACGCACTCAGGCCGTCGAGTGAAAAAAAAATGGAGGAGCCCTTCACAGCTTACCTCGTCTGTTTTATTTGCATGCATCAGGGTGGACACTTGTCACCCTTGAAACTGCATGTGTTCCTCGGCATGCATTACCTTCCCTATGGTTAGGAACTTAGGATAAATCATAAATGGCACATGTTCTTTTTGGGATAATAATAAAATATTATTCCCAGGCTTAAGCCCCCTAGGCCAAACACTTAGCCCCTTTTTCCCACCTTCCAGCCCCTAATTCCTTGCCCACTCTATGGATTCTTAGCCCCCCTTCACTCATTCATCATGGTCGGTCTGCACATGGCGGTGTTTATATTTTATTAATTGTTCTGCATGATTGCATATACAACAACAGACTTCTGGCCTTCAACACTTAGGCTCCCTGGCCTAACAAACACATAAGCCTCCCGCTTATAAGAACTTGGCTCACCAGCCTATAAAACATAATTACAATTCCTTTCAGAACATGGTTTACAACAGGGCTCGGCCTTGGGGACACTACAACAAACACCTGAGGTATTGCAATCACCCATAAAATCTATCTAAGGTGAGACTACGTTGTGCACTATGTGCACAATGTTGCCTTCTGGTTTACTAGGAGGACCGATAGTTTAGATGGTTTTTTTGCAAACTTGTTGAGATCCAAACCTAGGTCATCCCAAGAAGTGAAAGATTAAGCCAACAAATGGTTCTGTTGTCAGCTGGAACTGCACAAGATTGAGTGTACATGATCTGTGGAAGAAATGCGCAGAGGATGAAAGTATATAAGGGAATGTTCAGGCCATGGAATCCAATGAAGGTGGAGATTGAAATATGGTTGAAAACAAATGAACTTGAATTTGCGTAGAAGGATAACATAAACCCTAAGTTAATACGCAAAAATATATCGACAGATACATGTTTAGTGACTTGCATGAGGTATTTTCCCATGATTTCCTGCATTTGTTGCAAGAGTGGTTATTGAGGTTAAAACAAAACCACCCGAAAAATGGAATCAAACAAATGGAGTGGAATATCTTGGAGATTGCGCAATTACAACAAGTTAATAAGAAATTTACGTGCACAATATATTTCTGGTTAGACAGTATTGTTGCAAGATTTATCACCGAATTTGCAATAGATACCGTGAAGTCTTACACCGCAACAAAGAAGTATTTTATAAAAGGACCCAGAGGTAGGTACATCAAATCATTATATACTTCAATAAAGATTTTATTATATGACAATGGTGTGATTACCATGGAATCAAACAACTAGACTTCCCTGTGTGCATGGGGGAAGGGGGGGAACATGAGGTTGAGAAATGGAGGAAGAGATGGATAAGGGAAAGAATAAGGAAGCCATGGAACTAATAATGATGGAAGAATATTAGATAAAGAAGATATGGAAGAAGTTGTAAAGACATGTAGTGGAGTACCCTACCAATATAAAATGAATAACAAGAAGAGAGCCATAGCTGAGAGAGAGGGATTGGAAAGCGATGAAGAAGAGGTAGAGGATCTCTGAGGTGTGGAGCAGATTGAGGAAATCCCGTGTGAAACATATGAAAGGAAAAAATGAGGTCCAAGGTCAAAGATACATAACTCCAATCCAGATCACTGTCAGTGTGGAACCTACAACCCCATGTGCGACTAATACACCAGGAAGAACACCTATGTTTAGACAACCAAATTTTAGTGGAAGAAAAACAACAAGAAACAAATCCAATCAAGGAGCATCAAATGGGTTAGCCAGTTCAGGAAGTAACAATCAAGTATCTACACCATGCAGAGGTAGTCGTTTAACACAGTTCAAAATGGCAAGACATGATCCCATGATCAGGTTACCATAATTTTGGGGAGAGGCATCTGAGGACCCTGAAAAACACTTATTCATCTGTGTAATATTCCAGATATAAAAAGTAGGAAGAATATAAATAAAATTCTAGAAATGGAAGATAAAGAACAATATAACCAGAACAATAGCACAATAACACGAAAATGATATCAGAATAACACCAGAATGAGCACTTCGATTACTGAGAGAAATGTTCACTTGCCTCTTCGAGGGGGCAACCTCCAGTTGAGAAGAGCTCTATTACAATAATATCCAAGACAACAGTTCTCATACCCTCGACTCCTATTTATAATAAATATGTCTATCAAAAGAACCATATAGAGGAAGATCCTTCTAGAAGCAAAAGCTTCTATTAGGTCTTCTTACATTCAACTTATTCTTCCTTATTGATAGGCCTTATTATTATTGACCCTTATTACATCAGAATATATTATTCTACCTACATGAGGGGTTAGGTCCCTAACATGTCCTCCCCCTTAAAAAGAACCTTGTCCTCCAGGATTGAGATGTGGAAATTGTTGTAGAATGGTAGCTGGTTCCCAAGTGGCATCTGCTGGGGTTGTATCTTTCCACTGGACTAACACTTCCTTGATGGTTTGCTGACGCAGGCGACGCTCACGCTGGTCCAAAATTGGTTCTAGTTGTAGCCTAATGGATCCTTCTTCGTCCAACTCGGGAAGGTTGGTTTTAGTTTGACACTTAGTTCCAATAACCTTCTTTAAGCAGAAAACACGAAAAAATAACATTTAGCTTAGAATGATTAGGTAAAGCTAACTGATAGGCCACCTGTCCCACACACTTGAGAATGGTATAAGGACCATAAAATTTTGGCGCTAGTTTCTGACAATGGTCAACCTTGAGGGAATTTTTCTTGTAAGGTTGCAGCCGAAGAAACACCTAATCCCCTTCTGCAAATTGACATTGAGAGGGACCTTGATTTGCTTGTTGCTTCATGCTACTCTGGGCCATGACCAAATTATCTTTGAGGGTATGAACAATAGCCTCTCGAATTTTAAGCGTTTGATCCACTGCCTGCACCTCCGAGACACCTGGTAAATACGAGAGAACTGAAGGTGGATTTTGTCCATATACTGCTTCAAAAGGAGTCACGTGGGTAGTTGTATGGTATGATGTGTTGTACCACAATTCAGCTAGTGGCAACCATTGAGCCCACTGATTTTTCTTTTCTAATGAAAAACACCTCAAATATGTTTCCAAAAAATTGTTGACAACTTCAGTCTGGGGATGATAAGTTATGATGAGATGCAATTGGGTGGCTTGTTGCTTGAACAGTTCTTTCCAAAAATTGCTGGTGAAAGTTAGGTTGTGATCAGAAACAATAGAATGCGACATGCCATGAAGCTTGAAGACCTGATCCATGAAAAGTTGGGCCACAGTGGATGTTGTAAATGGGTGTTGAGGAGCACATAAATGAACATACTTGGAAAGGCGATCAATGACCACCATGATGATTGATTTATTGCCCATTTTAGGTAAGTCTACAATGAAATCCATAGAGATATCCCGACAAATAGCAGGTGGAATCAAAAGCAATTGTAGTGTGCCAGGATATTTGACTGTTTCACCCTTGTGGCGTTGGCACACATCACATTCAACTAAAAAATTGTGAATGTCCTATTTCATACCCTCCCAGAAGAAAGAACGTTTGACCGTGTCATAGGTTTTGGTAAACCTTGAGTGCCCAACTGTGGGTGTAGCATGAAGCTTAGAAAGTACCGTGGATTTAAGTTTTGACTATTTACTTAAATGCAAACGACCTTTGTATCAAATCTCATCATGGAGCCAAGAGTATCCTGGGGAAAATGGAGAATTGAAATACAATTGTTGTATCATATGAGAACTTTTGGGATCGTGTAGCCATTCCTGGCGAATGACTTGGAGTCAATCTGGTACAATGAAGGAGAGAGAAAAAAGAGACCCTTCATCTTCATATTTTCGAGAAAGTGCATTCGCAACCACATTATCTTTTCCTTTCTTGTAAATGATATCATAATCATATCCAAAGAGCTTAGTCACCCATTTTTGTTTCTCTGGGGAGAAAATGCATTGTTCCAGACAATACTTGAGGCTTTGATGACCAATGTTAATTTGGAAGAGTTGCCCCAATAAATAAGGGCGCCAAATATCAACAACATGCATAATATCCAACATTTCCTTTTCATAGATTGATTTGCCTAAATTTATTTCAGATAGTTGTTTGCTGGTAAATGCCAAAGGTCGACCCTCTTTCATAAGGACAACGTCAATTCCTTTTCCTGAAGCATCAAATTCTAGGGAAAAGGTCTTTGTGAAATTAGGAAGTGCCAGGTCTAGAGTGGTGCACATGGCCATATTCAAGGTTTGAAAAGCCTGAGAAGCAGCTGGAGTCCAGGTGAAAGAATTCTTTTTAAGGAGTGCAATGAGAGGGGCCACAATATTTCCATAGTTCTTAACAAACTTGTGATAATAACCCGTTAAGAACATAAATCCACACAATCTTTTGAGATATTTTGGGTGAGGCCAGTATTGCATAGCTTCAATCTTTTTAGGATCCACCCGGACGTTGTGATTGCCAACAAGATGACCCAGGTATTCGACTTCTGAGGCACTAAAAGAACATTTAGACTGTTTCAGGAAAAGTTGGCGTTGAGAGAGTAGATGGAGAACTCAATCCACATGAGCAAGATGGTATGTTCAGGTTTTTCTATAGATGAGGATATCATCAAAGAAAACTAAGACAAAATGATGGAGAAAAGGATGAAAGACATGATTCATGAGGCTTAGGAAATTGGAGGGAGCATTACACAAACCAAAGGGCATGACCAAAAACTCATAGTGGCCCTCATGAGTTCTAAAGGTAGTCTTAGGAATGTCTTCCTCTTGCATACGAATCCAATGGTATCCAAAACAAAGATCAAGTTTAGTAAAGAACTGGGCGCCACTCAATTCATCCAAGAGATCATTAATGATAGGAATGGGAAATTTGTATTTAATGGTGAGTTTGTTGAGGGTGTGGAAATCAGGACACATGTGCCAATAACCTTCTTTCTTCATGGCCATGACCATGACCACAGTAGAATATTAGGGGCTCATACTAGGGAGGATAACACCTGTGTTAAGAAGTTCTTGAACCATTTTCTCAATTTCATTTGTTTGGGAAAAGGGGTCACGATAGGGACGTATATTGGGAGGAAGGCTTCCTGGGACAAGGGGAATGGAATTATCATGAACACCACAGGAAGGAGGGAGTCCATGGGGAGTGGAAAAAACCACTTGATGTTTAGAGAGGATGGATTGGAGGTCCTACAACATTGAGGGTGTCTCAGTTGATTGTATGGCATGGAGTTGGGAACTAACACTTGAATGACCTTTTTTGAGCATATTTTCCATGCGATGGGAACTAATGATCTCAGGGGAACTGACGGTGATGCCTTGGAACTTATATTGCTGGCCTTCCTGGTTGAATTGCATGGTTAATTCCTTAAAATCCATGAGAATGGGACCCAAAGTCCTTAGCTAGTCTACACCCAACACAATGTCACAACTGCCCATGTCAATAACAAACATATGATATTTTAGGTGGTAGTCACCAATTTGGAGACACACATTTTCACAATGCCCTCCGCATTTAATGGACCTGCCTTTGGCAATCATGATTTGGAAATTATTGACTGGACATATATAACAATTAGTTTCTTGGGCAATGCTGCGATGAATAAAATTATGGGTGCTTCCACTATCAACAAGAATGATGACCTTCCTATGCAAGATGTAGCCAATTAGTTTGAGGGTTTGGGGAGAAGAGAAGCTAGTGAGATCATTTAGAGAAATGACCGGTTGTACTTCGGGAGGGTCTGAGGGAGGGGAAATGCTTGTGGGTTCAAGTGAATTAGACACAAGGGGGGCTTCAACATCCTCTTTCGAAACATCCTTCGAGATGGCCATAAAAAATTTTGTTCCTTACACTTGTGTCTCGGAAAATATTTTTCATCACAATTATAACAAAGGCCTTTGAGTTGGCGTTTAGACATTTTGGCCCTGGTCAATTTTTGGATCTTTAGTGGAGCAGAAGGAGGAGTGGGATTTACTAGTTTAGTGTGAGGAATAAAGGAGGGTTTCCAATTTGGAGAAGAGACAACATGTCATGCTTCCTTAGATCGTTTAGTAACCTCCACTCAAATCTGAGGCCGAACCATGAGTACATGGGCACAAATCTCATCCTTGAGGCCACTAATAAAACATTCTCGCAAAAAATCAATAGACATGCCCTCTGTACAAAAAGCTAGTCACTCAAAAGAAGCTATAAATTCTTCCATTGTGCCAGATTTTTTCAACTTTGTCAAACAACCTAAATGGTTGGTGTTAGTGTCAAAGCATTCATAAAGATCTGCCACAAAGTGTGTCCAAGCAACATATCCTTGACGGGAATTTTTTCTCCATTTCCACCATTGCCAATGTTCTTGATCTAGATGGAGAACACTATACTGGAGTTTGGACAAGTCATCTATAATTCTGTACAAAGAAAAATAATGTTCCGTTTGAGTTACCCAACCAGTGGGATCCTAGCCATCAAATTTGGTCACATCCACTTGCAGAAGGCATAGGTCACGTTGAAAGTTATTGGGCTGAAAATTATGGGAATGAGAGGAAGTTTCAACTTTGGTATGCAAAGGTGGGTCAGATAAAGGGGGATCTGTAGGGATATGCATCTTGGTGCAAATCATCGAAACGATAGATTCAAGTTGGGTAGTCATGTCTTGTTTCAGTTCTGCGATTGAGGTGGCGATGGAGGACTACATGTTTGTATTGATGGTGGAAATATTGGGTCTCAGTGAAATTAGATTGCAAGGTATTGAAGTGAGCTTCCAAGTCTTGGCTACGGGTATGGGCTATGATGACGAGGGAACCGAAAAGGGGTGGGTGGGGTCAATTTTGTTTTTCTTAAAAATGATAGGTATGCATGTGATAAGGGAGAAGAGATAAATCCAATGGAATAGGTCTCAAATAATGGTGCAAAAATTTCCTGCAGAGTTATACTCCAGTTTGAAGAATACTACAGTGATGAAATTCCAAAATGCTTAACCAGGAAGAAATGTGTAGTGATTTGGCAACTCGAACACAGTTGCGCGACAATAGATCTTGTTTGTTTTATTTTTTGTTTCCGTCCCCAAGGGTTAGGTATTCAAGGGTTCTACAGACAGGGGTTTCTCGTGTGCTATAACTCTCTGATATACATGCAGAGTCCAACAATAGTACTCAGCCCAATATCTTAGGGAACCAACTAAGGAGGCTAGATTGTGCCCTTAGCCGTACTACCCGACTACCTAGGTACTAGAGAGTATCTTCCCGAGTGATATTCTCAGAGGAACTATAGAATTCAGGTGGCCGATCGATTTATCTAAAGAGGGATTCAGGAAATCTAGGTTGATCCGTACACATGTGTTGTTTGATGCGCTATCACTCGAAGGGGTACCAACATGGGTTACAAGGGTGGCCAACATATGTGTGCTTAAGTACCACTTGTATTTACTGTGTGTATGAATCTCTCAACTGTGGGTTTATGCGTGTAACGCCATATCTCTGTGGCTTAAAGACGTCGGAATACGTCTCTACCTTGAAAAAAAAATTAACCCACAATTTTCTACCGAGGAAAGTGCTTTGATACCACTTGTAATATTCCAGATATAAAAAGTATGTAGAAAAAAAATAAAATGCTAGAAATGGCAGATAAACAACAATGTAACCAGAACAACACCACAATAACACCAAAATGATATCAAAATAACACCAGAATGAGCACTTGGATTACTGAGAGAAATGTTCACTTTCCTCTTTGAGGGGGCAACCTCCAATTGAGCATAGATATATTACAATAATATCCAAGACAATAATTCTCATAACCTCGACTCCTATTTATACTAAATATGTCTATCAAAAGAACCATCTAGAGGAAGATCCTTCTAGAAGAAGAAGCTTTTATTAGGTCTTCTTACATTCGACTTATTCTTCCTTATTGCTAGGCCTTATTAATATTGACCTTTATTACATCGGAATATATTATTCTACCTATGCGAGGGGTTAGGTCCCTAACAATTTGTGAGAATATCTAGGAAGCAAAGAAGATCACAAATGAGGATACAAAACTCATGCTGTTAGCTATCACACTAAGAGACCGTGCACTGGACTGGTACATGATCCTAGATATAAAGAATCCACCAGGAGTAACAAGGACTATTGCAGATGTGAAAAAACTACTAATAAACGAATTTCAGAAGCCCAACTCAAAGGACTAGTATATGAATGAAATGATTGAAATTAGGCAAAACCCATGAGAGTCTGTTTGGGAGATTGATCAGAGGTTAAAACATTTGAAAGGTAAGTTGAAGTATGCAATAACTGACATGCAACATAAACACTTGTTTGTGAACTCGTTGTTACCACACTTGAAATAGCCGTTAAGAGAACAAAAGTTCCAAACTCAGGCAGAGGCTCTGCAGGAAGCCTTACAACTGGAAGAAAACCAATATCAAAAGACAAATCCAAAAATAGAGGACCTGAAGGAGGATTTGAATGATCCAGATTTAGGAGAAAAATGAACTGATTAATAGACTAAATACAATAAACACATATATATGGAGAACAACACGATATCCAGTGAACAAAATCTTCTATTGAATAAATGAAATAGGCTGAAAATATAAAACTGTAGAATTGAAACACTTGCTCAAATGGTGGTAGCTGTTGGTCACTATAATTGCTTAATTAATTTTAAACAACTAAGTGAAACATAAATTATCAACCCAGGGAAGTCTTTTGTTTCAAAGATAACTGCGCACTATATATGCTCAATTCCAAAAGCAGCTTAGTGTTGTAGTAAAGAAATTAATACTAATCTCACTTGTTCAATTAAACTGAAGTTCTGTATTAAATCACAGGAAAGTGACTTCCCTATTGCAAACTTTCAAAGATCAATTTAAGAATCCTGGATTACATTTAAAACAATACTTGCAATGGAAAAGAACAACTATTCTGCAATCAGAGAACATGACCCTTACTCCCAACAGAGACTTCAGCATTAACACTCTTTCATGAGAATAACAATGCAGAAAACAATTAACTCTAATTGACAGAAAACAAAGCCATCTAGTTCCTTTCTTTCTAAG
>SNQJ01S0132143.1:46750-68871 GCA_010110895.2 Picea sitchensis | reverse complement strand
TATCTTCATAGAATTGATGTCGAGCTGGTGCCATTAGTTTATGAAAACATCTGTTTGCCCCAGATGCTTCTTGAAATGAACAAATGGAGGGGGGATAATATAACCCCCCATAAATGTTGGTTCAATGCCTACGAATGGAAAATCTTCTTGATCTCTTCGCTCATTAATGACAATCTCTATGTGTATTGTGTGATGAGATGTTAGAAGTAAAGCTTAATTATTGCATACTTAGAAGTGTGAAGGTGGCGGTTACGATGAAGAACATTTAAGGATTGAAGGTTTCATGAACGAACCAAGCCGACGACATGCGAATGACATTCCATGGTATTTGAAATTAACACTTAGAAGGGATGACAAAACCCTCCGCAAATATTGGTTTAATGTCTATTAATGGCATATCTTCTCGAGCCTTTCTCCTGTCAATGACAATTTACACAGTTCCTGCATGATGAGCTGTTAGCATTAAAGATTACTAATTTCATATTTAGAAACAAGACATTATATATATATATATATATATATATATATATATATATATAAACATTTTTTTTATTATAAACATGTGCAAAGGTGATAGAGATGGGGAAGAGCAAGAAAGGAATGGCCAAGTATGAAAAGGGGTTGGATGGGCTTCAAAATAGGTTTACAGGAGATAATGAGGAGAGGTGAGTGTCCAACAGTGAAATTGCATGAGTTAGATTTTTTGACTGCAAAACGCGTAAAATGGAAGAGGGAAGAATGGTGCAGTTCAGTGGACGATTTGTATATTTGTGGATTTGAGGGAAAGTGGCTAAGTATGGAATAGGGAAACGATCGGTCGGGATCATTTTTAGAATTAGGGTTTGAATATTTCGTGAACGGGCCAACGTGAGGTCCCGTGAATGAAATTCCATGGTGTTTTAAATCAACACTCGGAAAGGATAATATAACCTTCCAAAAATCTTGGTTTAATGCGTATTGATGGAATATCTCCACAAATATTGGTTTCTTTCTGAAGGGCAGGACCTAACGACTAAATTTAGTTTTTTTATTATAAATAAGACTCTTTTATTATAAAAAAGTGCAAATAAGGATTGGCCAAATATGAAAAGTGATCGAACAATTTTCAAAATACAGGGAATTCATAGTAGAGGTGAGGGCAAGCAGTCAGATTGTATGTCTCAGAAATTTAAATTGCAAAATGCGTAAAAGGGAAGAGTGCAAGCAAGGAATGACGAAGCATGAAAAGCGGTCAGACGGGTTTCAAAATAGGGTTAAAGGGGATTGCTAATAGAGGTGAATTTCAACGTTCAAATTGTATGTATCAAAATTTTTGACTGCAAAATGCGTAAAAGGGAAGACTGTATGGTGGGGTGGCCCAACGACCGGTTTGTATATTTGTGGAATTGTGGGTGCTATTTGCATGTCGTAGAAGAATGGAAGGGAAATATTTAGTCTGCCTTTCCAGGAACTAGCAATGAAAAAAGTGGCCAAGTATGGAATAGAGAAACGGTCGATCGGGCTTGGTTGGAAAAAAGTGCAGAGGTGGCGGGCACATGAAACAATGATTAGGAATTGGATATTTCATGAACCCGCCAACCCAATGATCCACGAAAGAGATTCAGACAAATGGATAAGTATGGAAAGCGGATGGATGGGCTTCAAATATGGGGTGACAATAGTTGCATAGGAGACGTGAGGACCCGATGATCAAACTATAGATCTCGAAAATTTTGAGTGAAAACTATGTAACGGGGAAGAGGGTATGATGTGAAAATCCGGTTGTAAATTTGTATATTAGGGAAGTGTGAGTGCTCTTTGGAGGTGAAGGATCAATGGAAGTGCACCCTAGAGCCCGCCTCCCCGGGAATCCACAATCGGAAATGTGGATAGGTATGGAATGGGGAGGCGGTCGATCGGAGTCCAGGTGTTATTTGCAAGTGACGGAATAATGGAAACACAATATTGAACCTGCCTATATAGTAACTCGCCTATTCAGAAAATCGCGAGCCTAAAATTTTGTACAATACGAAACGGGGAAGTGGTCGGTTGGGCTGCTGACATAAAAGTAAGTGAAATCTGAAGACGTGAATCCGCCTACTTCCGGACCTAGAAATTTTCTGAAAAACGAGTAATACATAATAAATATGTACTTCTATAAAGTATGGACATGAGATTTTATAGATCATGTACAGTTTTTGGATCACGGGTTCTCGGGCTGGCGGGCTCAAAATTTGGCCTCTATTGTTCCATGCCTTATAAATAACACCCAAAATTCCGCGATGTACAAATTGACAAGCGGACTTGCGAGATGGCTGGCTCAACATTGCACTTCTATTGTTCCATGTCCTCCAAACAACACTCAGAGTTCTGCGATATACAAACTGACATACAAACTCCAGGGCTGGCAGGCTCAGGATTGCGATTGTTTATGGATGGTGATCCCTATCAACTATCTAACATTATCTAAAAAAATTATTTTCAATACTAAATTATTAATATTAAATATTGATATTGTACAATTTAATTAGACAAAAAAGTTTGTACAATATGAAACAGGTAAGCGGTCGGTTGGGTTGGTGATATAAAAGTAAATGAAATCTGAAGACATTAATCCGCCAACTTCCGCACATAGAAATTTTCCTAAAACTGAGTAATACATACTAAATATGTACCTTTATAAAGTATGGACATGAGATTTTATAGATCATGTACGGATCTTGCATTCCATACCTGACCACTTTTTGGATCGCGGGTTCTCAGGACGCTGGGCTAAAAAATGGGTCTTTATTGCTCTGTGTCCTACAAATAGGACCCAGAGTTCTGTGATATACAAATTGATAGGAGGACTTGTGGGTTGGCTGGCTCAACATTGCACTTATATTGTTCGGTGTCCTCCAAACAAAACTTAGAGTTTTTCAATATACAAATTGACAGATGGACTCTAGGGTTGGTGGGATCAATATTGTGATTGTTTACAGATGGTGATCCCTATCAACTATCTAACATTATCTAAAAACATTATTTTCAATAATAAATTATTAATATTAAATATCGATATTGTACAATTTAATTAGACAAAAAATTTTGTACAATATGAAACGGGGAAGCGGTCAGTCGGGCTAGTGATATAAAAGTAAGTGAAATCTGAAGACGTGAATCCGCCAACTTCCGCACCTAGAAATTTTCCGAACAACGAGTAATACATACTAAATATGAACCTTTATAAAGTATGGACATGAGATTTTATAGAGCATGTACGGATCCCGCATTCCATACTTGGCCACTTTTTTGGATTGCGGGCTAAAAAATGGGCCTCTATTGGTTCGTCTCCTACAAATAGCACCCAAAGTTCCGCGATATACAAATTGACAGGCAGACTGGCAGGCTGGTTGGTGCAACATTGCACTTCTATTGTTCCGTGTCCTCCAAACAACACTCGGAGTTCTGCGATATACAAATTGAGAGACGGACTCCAGGGTTGGAGGGCTCAAGATTGCGATTGTTTACAGATGGTGATCCTTATCAACTATCTAACATTATCTAAA
Organism: Picea sitchensis; assembly: GCA_010110895.2. Lineage (NCBI taxonomy): Eukaryota > Viridiplantae > Streptophyta > Pinopsida > Pinales > Pinaceae > Picea > Picea sitchensis. Next base: position 65,344 of record SNQJ01S0132143.1, on the reverse strand, counting down.
AACATCATTTTCAATACTAAATTATTAATATTAAATATTGATATTGTACAATTTAATTACATAAAATTATTAAAGAATTTTAAATATGGGTGTAAGTGTGTTCTTGACACATCATTCCACGACTGTAACATATTAACTTAAGTATTAAACTTCTTGCATTATGGGTTGTTAGCATTAAAGCTTAATAATTGCATGTCTAGAAACAAGAATGACGATTTTGTTGCAACATTGTAATTTGGTATTGCTATGTTCTATCTGCATTGCGAATATAATTGAATGTTGGTTTGAAACTATGTGTAATCCATTTTTTGTTTGCATAAAATCCTGGTGGATCGACACAGTACATTGTCATATAATTGTTAGATACTCCATCTTCGAATAAATTACCTAAGAAAATACAATATCGCAGAACTATGAGACTACCGAACCATGCCAATGAGAAGAGACGTTAAATCCAGAAAAGAAGAAACAACAAAGACTCCAAGGAATTTTGTTTTAATAGCAAATCCATTTAATAAAAAAAAAACACCGAGTAGTGTACATATATCCTTAGAAATTGGACCCAGTTCTTTGGGCCAAAACATTGAATGTTTCTGCCACAAACATAGGCACGGGATCCGCAGTATGCAGGAGCCATTAAGATGCTCTTCAACATACATACAAAACATATTACCATGCCTTTTTTTTTTAGGAAATCCTTGCAGTTTTCTCCTTGATGGATCATCCTGTGGTAAAATTGATAGTTCTCAGAAGCTTCCCGTGAGGAAGAAGACAAAAAACTTTGCACGATAAATGGAATAGCCCTTAACTGAAAGTTAGGACACATCAAGAAACCTCCTCTCCATAGTCGAAAAACTTCAGGGACACAGGTTGCACGTGCAATTTGAGAGGCCCAAATTAGTCCATTCTGGGTGGAAGGAGATGACTAGTAGAAATATGCCTTGCACCAGTGGGAGTTCTGGTCCTCATTCCCGAAGATGTTAATTGTATATCCAGAGAACAGGACAGTAGTCCTACAATTGAATATTTTTTTGGCTTGAAATATATCTTTGGGAGCATCAACATATCATTTCCTTATTTCCTTACAGTGAAAGTATTCCTCCCAGAACGAACTAATTTGAACCTCTGGAATTCCTACTTTTGAGTTGCAAAGTGGCTATTGTGTTCAACGTCGGTTTCTTTTATGAAACTCCTTCTTTTGGTGTTGTTAGGACCGCCATCACTGATTCGGGAAGTTCTTCCCATTATGGTTGATTTCAATTTGGGTGCAGGAGTGGGAACAGTCTCTGCATTTCCATCATCCATTGCTATATCATCACCCATCAGATCATCTTCTTTCAGATTAGAATCCATGACATCAACCTCTACGCCAACCATCAATGAAAATGGGCAGGTTCTCTGAGCAGACAGTGTTGCCTTGGAATTATTTGGCTTGAAATATATCTCTCGATATACCAAGGGACCATCTCATTTTTTTCTCCTTGGTGGAGGGAGATGAGTAGTAAGAATATGCCCTAGAATACTGGAACCTTTGGCCATCATGCCCAAATGTGTTTACTATATCTGGACAGAATTGCTGCCACAAGTTAACGAGAATTTCTATTTTCTCCAGATGATGTTTGAAATGAAAATTGGTGAGGGATAATATAACCCTCCGCAAACCATGGTTTAATGCGTATCAATGGAAGATATCCTCGAGCGTTTTGCTGATCAATGATAATCTCCAGGGTTCATGCGTAATGAGATGTTATCATTAAATCTCACTAATTGCATATTTAGAAAAAAGTGTGAAGGTGACGGCAACGACGAAGAGCGATTAAGAATTAGAGATTTCTTAAAGGTGCCAACCGACCATGGCACAAAAGAGATTGCATCATGTTTGAAATGAATACTTGGAAATGATAACACTCTTCTCCACAAATTTTGGTTTAATTCGTAGTAATGACAAATATTCTTCTACCTTTCGGACATTAATGACAATCTTAATGGTTCCTACAGGATGAACTACTAGCATTGAAGCTTAATAATTGCATATCTGGAAATAAGTACGAAGATAGTGGTGATGGCGAAGAGCGAACAAGAATTGTACATTTAGTCCACCCGCCAACCTGTGAAACCGATTCCAAGAAATGCCAAAGTATGGAAAGCGCTCGAACGGGTTACAAAAAAAAGGGCCAGAAGATATACCCAAGAGACGTGAGGGGACAATGGTCATATTGCATCTCAGTGACAGATATCAACTGTCAATTTGTATATCGTGGAGTTTTGGGTGCTATTTGTGCGTAGGGGAATAGTGGAAGCTCAATGTCAAAAGGGAAATTTTTATATTGTTGAACTTTGAGTGTTGTATATAAAAGCACGAGACATTCAGAAAAAGGGCCAAGTAAACAGAAAGAGAAAGCATACGAGATGAAGGGGAATTTGTTTGCTACTTTGTAAATTGCGGAAGTCTGGGTGCTATTTGCAGGCGACAGAACAATGGAAACACAATGTTGAACCCGCCTATGCGGGAACCCACAATTCAAAAAGTTTGTTCAATATGAAACAGGGAAGCGGTCGGTCGAGATGGTGATATAAAAGTAAGAATGGAAATTTGGAGACATGAATCCTCCAAATCCCGGACCTAGAAATTTTTCGAAAAACGAGTAAGTAAAGAAAGGGAAAGCAAAGGGCAAAAGAGAAAGCGGATGACAATTTTTGAAAGCGGGAATTACTGTAAGAAAGCACCATTGATGGTATTAACAATAACTATGGAGTGCATTAAACATGTTAACAGGTTCTTCAATCAAGGAATAGATACAACGAGCCATGTTTATAGTTTCTAGGATCTATTTGTATAAGAGAAGCGTCAAAAAGTTACAAGAAAATTCAATTTTTGGATGTTTAAGTAAAGTTTTTGTACTGTTAGCTTCACCGCAAGTATAACAACGAAAAATTTGAATTTTAATGTCCTCTCGTTCATATGACTGTTCCATTAGACTCCGCATAGTATATATTCTTTTATTTCAATTTGTTTGCCAATTTGTAGATCGCGTAAGTCAGGGTGATGTTTGCAGGTGGTGGAACAATGGAAATGCAATACTGAACCCGCCTATCCAGTAACTCGCCTATTTGGAAAACCACAAGACAAAAAGTTTGTACAATATGAAACAGGGAAGCGGTCAGTCGGGCTGGTGATATAAAAGTAAGTGAAATGTGAAGACGTGAATCCGCCAACTTCTGCACCTAGAAAATTTCCGAACAACGAGTAATACTTACTAAATATGTACTATAAAGTATGGACACAAGATTTTATAGAGCATGTATGGATCCCACATTCCATACTTATCCACTTTTTGGATCGCGGGTTTTCGTGCTGGCGGGCTCAAAATCGGGCCTCTATTGTTCTGTGCCCTACAAAGAGCACCTAGAATTCTGCGATATACAAATTGACAAATAGACTTGTGGGCTGTGTAGCTCAACATTGCACTTCTATTTTTCTGTGTCCTCCAAACAACACTCGGAGTTCCGCGATATACAAATTGACAAACGGACTCCAGGGATGGCGGGCTCAAGATTGCGATTGTTTACAGATGGTGATCCCTATTAACTATCTAACATTATCTAAAAACATTATTTTCAATACTAAATTATTAATATTAAATATTGATATTGTACAATTTAACTAGACAATTTTTTTTTGTACAATATGAAACGGGGAAGCGGTCGGTCGGACTGGTGATATAAAAGTAAGTGAAATTTGAAGACATGAATCCGCCAACTTCCAGACCTGGAAATTTTCTGAAAAACAAGTAATACATACTAAATATGTACTTCTATAAAGTATGGACATTAGATTTTATAGAGCATGTACGGATCCCGCATTCCATACTTAGCCACTTTTTGGATCGCGGGTTCTCGGGCCGATGGGCTCGAAATTGGGCCTCTATTGTTTCGTGCCCTACAAATAACACCCAGAATTCCACGATATACATATTGACGAGCGGACTTGCAGGCTGGATGGATCAACATTGCACTTTTATTGTTCTATTTCCAACAAACAACACTCATATTTCCGTGATATACAAATTGACAGACGAACTCCAAGGTTGGTGGGCTCAAGATTGCGATTTTCTACGGATGGTGATCCTTATCAATTATCTAACATTATCTAAAAACATTATTTTCAAAACTAAATTATTAATATTAAATATTGATATTGTACAATTTAATAAAACAAAAAAGTTTTTACAATATAAAACGGGGAAGCGGGCGGTCGGGCTGGTGATATAAAAGTAAGTGAAGTCTAAAGACGTGAATCCGCCAACTTCCGCATTTAGAAATTTTCTGAAAAATGAGTAATACATATTAAATATGTACTTTTATAAAGTATGGGCATGATATTCTATAGATCATGTACGGATCTCGCATTCCATACTTAGCGACTTTTTGGATCGCAGGTTCTCGGGCTGGCGGGCTCAAAATTGGGCCTCTATTGTTTCATGTGCTACAAATAGCACCCAGAGTTCCATGATATACAAATTGACAGGTGGACTTGCGGGCTGGCTGGCTCAACATTGCACATCTATTGTTTCATGTCCTCCAAACAACACTCAAAGTTCCATGATATACAAATTGACAGACAAACTCCAGGGCTGGCGGGCTCAAGATTGCGATTGTTTATGGATGGTGATCCCTATCAACTATCTAAAATTACCTAAAAACATTATTTTCAATACTAAAGTATTAATATTAAATATTGATATTGTACAATTTAATTACATAAAATTATTAAAGGATGTTAAATATCTTATTTAAAAGAAAAACCTGTGTATTCAGAAACTCTCATTCCAAAATTTTTGTACAATATGAAAGGAGGAAGTGGTTCGTCGGGCTGGTGATATAAAAGTAAGTGAAAATTTGAACACATGTATCTGCCAACTTCCGCACCTAGAAATTTTCCGAGAAACGAGTAATACATACTAAATATGTAATTTTATAAAGTATGGACATGAGATTTTATAGAGCATGTACGGATCCCTCATTCCATACTTAGCCACTTTTTGGATCACGGGTTCTCGGGCTGGAGGGCTCAAAATTGGGCTCTATTGTTCCGTGTCCTACAAATAGCACCCGGAGTTCCGCTATATACATATTGACAAGTGGACTTGCGGGCTGGCTGGCTCAACATTGCACTTCTATTGTTCCGTGTCCTCCAAACAACACTCAGAGTTCCGCGATATACAAATTGATAGACGGACTCCAGGATTGGCGGGTTCAAGATTGAATATGTATTACATATTACATGTAATATGCAATACATATTACATGTAATATTTAAGACATATTACATGTAATATTTAAAACATATTATATGTAATATGTACAATATGAAACGGGGAAGCGGTCGGTCGGGCTGGCGATATAAAAGTAAGTGGAAATCTGAACATGTGTATCCGCCAACTTCCACACCTAGAATTTTTTCGAGAAACGAGTAATACATACTAAATATGTACTTTTATAAAGTATGGACATGAGATTTTATAGATCATGTATGGATCCCTCATTCCATACTTAGCCACTTTTTGGATCGCGGGTTCTCAGGTTGGCGGGCTCAAAATTGGGCCTCTATTGTTTTGTATCCTAAAAATAGCACCTAGAGTTCCGCGATATACAAATTGACAGGTGGACTTGCGGGTTGGCTCGCTCAACATTGCACTTCTATTGTTTTGTGTCCTCCAAACAACACATGGAGTTCCGCGATATACAAATTGACAGACGAACTCCAGGACTGGCGGGCTCAAGATTGTGATTGTTTACATGTATAACATATAACATATATGTTATATATATAACATTATCTAAAAACATTATTTTCAAATACTAAATTATTAATATCAAATATTGATATTGTACAATTTAATTACATAAAATGATCAAAGGATGTTAAATATCTTATTTTAAAAAAATTTAAGGAAACAAAAAAAAGTTTTTTTAAATGCATAACAACGACCAATTTGAATTTTAAGGGCCTCTTGTTGATATGATAGCACAATTGGACTTCACACAATATATATTCGTTTATTTCAAATTATTCCAGGAGATTAATTTTACCAAGTTCATTGATCAAGGAAAAGTGCTAAAACAAACCACATACTACATTCACATCACAACGCCATACAAATTGACATGCGAACTTGTGGGCTAGTTGGCTAAAAAATTGCAATTCTATTGTTCTGTGTCCTCCAAACAACACTCGGAGTTCCGCGATATACAAATTGACAGACGAAGCATACAACTAAGAACCAACTAAATTCCAAACAGGCCGTAAGCAAGTTCCCACAAGGTTCCATAGAGCAACACACATCGACCTTTGCATCAAACAATTTGATATACAAAGAAAATACGTCATGGCATTGATTTTCTCTTACATCTGGTATATGTTCCCACAAGAAAATAACCGGGACCATGGGATATATGAGGTTTGCTGCCATGCTTCCCATTTTTGGACCGAACAATCTTATGCGCATGCAATATCAAGAACTTTATTCCGACGAACATTCATCTAGGTGTTGAAGAAATATTATAGAGACACATGAGATATTTCCGTTTCCTACCAAAAATTGATATTGTTTTTGTTTTCTTGTCCTTTTTTTTTTCCTTCTTCAGTCGATATGAAATATTGCATTTTCCTCATTTAAGGTAAATTTTTTGTGTATCCGAAATTCGTGCAACATGTAGACACTGCTTGCCTTTTTCTGTAGGTAAGATTCATACGACAATTATGCCAACCTAGGAAGCACATCTTGTAATAGAGGTTGCCTAATTTTACAATGCACGGTTGTGTTGCTCACGGTTCAGATGGTAGCATTGAGGCAATGCCCATATATATATGGACATTTTTCAACGCATCACAGACAATCAATCATATCATCACTTATCAAAGCGGAAGCAAAAACATGAGAGTTGCATTTTGCACATACAAGATCAAAGGGGGTCGAGTACGCATTTGATGCAACCAAAACACCTTCAACCTGGAAACACGAGCATAGGAATTAATATATTGAACAATATAATACATAACTGCACCCCCCACTCGCCTTAAAAAAAAGAAAAAAGTAAACAAGTCACATAAATTTGTTGAAGGATATTTGTATAAGCAAAGTGAGGATGATTCTGTGGATGTATACACACAATAGTTGTAGAGCTAGCTAGTTTATTCAGATCTTGTACTATGTCTTCTCGCAACTCTGTTACAAATGTTGCTTGGTTTGTGACAAAGATCCTTTCTCTAACATCCATTTTCTTTGTTATATTTTTGAAGAGCATAAGGGGAAAATTCCCCTTATGCAATTGTTTTTCCATTGACGAAAACAAATTTGAATAGGCATCGAACAATTGCAGCTGCAACATGGAATAGTGCAATATTTATGTAACTTACCCGAGATACATGCACATACGAAAGTAGAGGACAAAACTGGATATGGAAAGCGGTACCATTGCCTTGTCCTTGTCAGAATCTCCATCCTTTATATGGAGAATGTGTTGTGAGCCAGGTTTTCTCGCCAGTGTGACAGTTGCGCCAATGGTTCCAATTGGGTAAATATCACTACTTTGTGCAAGCTGGCTGATAGTCGCGTCCGGGACGAAACGATATTCTGAACATATAGCGGGATTTTTTTCCACAATACTTGTTTCGTTGAGAGAAATAATCCGAACACAATCACCACGGTCTATACTATTTTGGGAAATATATTAAAATTTCTAATGGATATCCCATTACCCGACAATATCTTTTCTGCATGTTTCTGGACAAGTTGTGTAGGAATATTCAGTGTGACTGTCATCATGGCCTCCTTGTCTGTCATGTCAGCATGCATAATGGGTCTAGTTTTGTTTTCCTTGTCCAAGTAGGTGCTATAGACGACCATTATGTCCTCGATGAACACTTGTCTAGTTCGGCGGTTGTTTAAGCCCTCTATTGATAGTACTTTGGGTGTTACAACTCTAGACCTGGTGACAATTTTTGAATGGGAAAACTAAAGTGAATGGTAGTGTGCAATTTTTTTTTTGTATTCTTTTTTTACTGGCATAAATCTACATGTAGACACATAGCTTCGACAAACTATGGAGCCAAAGTTTTGCAACCACACCTCTTGGTCCGCGGAACCTGCGCTATGTTCAGCATCTCGCTTGTACTTGTTGATACATCAACATATTCACCATGCCATAGATGAATAAATAACCGAGAATATTTGTTTGGTAAACATACTAGGAACATAATGTATGCATCTTTACCTTTGTCCTTGTTGGTCTGCTGATGTCTGGGATGACTGACTACTCATGGCCATGCCACTAGTCCAACTTTTTCTGATGCAAGCATGAACATTAGAAGGACTAAACAAGCATATGCATTGTATACTGTCCATAATATTTCTTAATGTCACATTTAGGGTGGAAGGAGGTGGAATACGAAATAGGGTGTCAAGGAATATACTCAGGAAACATGAGAACCCGAGCGTCAAATTGTATGCCTCTGATTTTTTGATTGAAAAATGTGTAACTGTAAATAGGGCGCGAGGACGGGGCACGACGACCAATATGTATATCGTAGACCCCCGAAAGCTAGGGGAGAAATATTGAACTCGCCAACCCGACACTCGCAATTGACAAAGTGGGTAAGTATGGAATAAGGTAGAAGCGTGACCATAATTGTGAAACTGTTAGTCTGCCAACTGGTGTACCAAGGCATTTTCAGAAAGACCACTAAGAAGATCAATTAGAAAACAAAAGGGATAATATAAAATGGAAAAAATAGAAATGGGGAGGGCAGAAAGGACCATTGCATAGTTGGTATACCTTTTCAAAGATTGTACCACATAACCCTCTGCTGTTGCACAAAACAATTGATCTTCCTTTCCAACCAACCTGTTCCTTCCAAGGTAGCAATGTTGAATATACAATGGACACGAAGGCAAGTTAGTCATGTAAAAGAAAGATAAACAATTCTATGTATTCCAATGTAACAACAAAAAAATACGATTCAAATGAGAATACGCAGAAATATGCATAGTATATACATACATGTAAACCCAAAAAATTATATTTGAAGGAAGAAAAGAACACACACACACACAAAAAAAAAGGGTGCAAAGCAACAAAACAAGCACAACAAATATACAGACAGTAAATGAAATACTGAACACTACAATATGAATAAGAGTACAGGTATCCACCTCTGTAACTCCTTGTCTACATTCCTGCCAAAGATTCCATCGTCCTGTCCAGCCATTCTCTTTGTTTAAATGGAAAAATACAGCAGACATGAAGGAGGTTAGTATGCAGGAAGACATCTAATGAAGATACGATATTATGTAGGAAGGCACACAACATCTACATACAAAAAACTAGGTGAACACATATATAAACAATAAATGGAATACAAAAAAATGCAATATGAAAGCATGTACCTTTCTATCTCCTCTTCAACCGATGCAGTTAAGACTCCATCATTTTCTCCAGCTATTCTGTTTGTTTGAATGTGGGAACAGACAAAATACAATGAACATGAATGGAAGATGGTATGAACTGGAGAAAAAGTAATATGTACATACAATAAATGAGACTCAACGAATAGAATAAAATATAGGAAGAAACATGAACCTTTGCACTTCTCCATCCATAGCTATAATTATGTAATTTTTTCCCCTGCCCAAAATATATTACAAGCCACAAAATATTACAAAATTGCATGGCCGCAGCTAAACGCTTTTTGGTTTTCCATGAAAAAGTATCCATCTATGATTCCACCCATGGAAATACATGTTCTTTATCCTCTACACATACTGATGTGCCCACGATACACGATTTTTCTTTTCCGTGGAAAACTACCCAGACATGCTTCCAGACACGGAAATATAATTTTGCAGTTTCTTTGTTATACATATCATATCTCAAGTACAAGACAAATTGTATCATTGGAACACTAGACCGTGTAGAGGCTAAAGAACATGTATTGTCATATGGGAACATTTCACCATACATGGTTTATAAGTGCATCTTGCATATGTTTTATTTTAACAAAAAAACAATGGATATTGCAATTTCACATGTACTTCTCGAACTATTTTTCATGCAACTATTTTATATCATGTCAACACTAAAGCACCAAAAAAACCTCACAGCAAAACAAACACAACAAAATCTCACAGTAGAATAGATATCGACCTTGTCAGACAGGGAAATAACACAACCGCATGTCCACTCATGGGTACAGGGGGTGAACACCATAAAGCGCCCCCAAACAATAATAATAGTACCCCCCCAAAAAAACCAGCTCCAACTACCGGTGCATGACCCAAACCCTGCAAAGTTGAAGAAAACAAAAGAAAACAGCAAGCACCAAACCAACGAGAAGTCACGAACAGGCCCAACTGCAGCCACATGGCCCCAAATCGTAAACTCGAGCCAAACAAACACAACTAGCAACCGACGAACCAAAGAACCAATGAACAAACAACAACCACTGAACCAGTAAACAACATATGTATCTTCAATGATTACGAAACTACAGTCGAAGCACAAAAGGAACCAGAAACATATGAAGAGCATACCAGTAGAAACAAGCAAATATTCTTACTTGAAAACTGCAAACATTGAACAACAAAGAAGGAATAAAAAATGAAACAATGATATGGAAACTTACTCCAAAATGATGAAAGGCATAAGCCCAGGTCAAATTGTGAAACAAACAACAACAACAAGCAAAAACCGACAAATCGACGAAGAAGAGGCACTCACCGAACCAATAAACAATGTATGTATCTTCAACGATGACGAAATTGCATTGCAAAAAAAAACGATGCCTATTCAACTGGCGGCGGACAACAATATTGTCCAAAATCATTGCAACATTGTATGGAAAATTTCGAGGAAAAATGTACTCCAAGAAGCGTATTTAGATAAACATTTAAGGTTGCCAGGATGTCTAAGGGCCTCACGGTATGAAAACATTTAAGCTGTCAGGCCTGTTGGAGGACCTCGCGTCATGTAAACATTTAAGCTGTCAGGCCTATTCAAGCACCTAAAAAATGTGTCAATAGATTTCAATACAAATACATTCGGTAGGGACTAATAATAGTAGCACAAATTAAAAAAAAATTACAATACAAGGTCATAAACTTTGGAATTATCGATCACTATAAAGCTTGGATATATAAACATTTAAATATGATTAGTACAAATAGAAAAAAACAGTATATGATCTAAGACAATGTTACCAGGAAATACTAAGACAAACATCCAAACTAATGCTAGCATTAATCCACCTTCGAGCAATGCATAAGAAAATATATGATTCAAAAATACCGTATACGATTAAATACTTTGGATATGCCAACATATATAACATTGGGAACAACAAATCCGGCAATAAGACCTCCAATCTGTTATCCAATCAGATCATGACATATATGGTTCTTTTTATTGTATAAAAATCAATGTTTTAAGTTCCCTAGTTCCAACAATAGATATTATGGAAATATTTGTGGTCAAAGGACAAACTAATACGAATTCAACGAATTATCGATCACTATAGTCCCTCTATGCCTACGACAGGGACTAATAACTATAGAATATGACTTTATAGATTTTTTTATTAAATGTTTGTATACAAAGTGCTAAATATTTGATTCTTACGCAGTTGAATATCAATGGCATGGATTTGTCTTCAAGGATTTTATTTTTAATATTCCCTATATTCTAAGAAAGAACAAAAGTCAAACCAACAAATGCATGACATTTTATTTCATGGATAGAATCCATAATTCATTAGAAAAAGGCCCATAGACCTGTGTTATGGAACATGTTGAACCACTAAAATAAATATTTTTTCTTCTACTATATGATGTAAGAGCATTGAGAGTATGGTTACAGGTATGTCAAAAATCCAGGATGAGGATGAGGATGATGATGATTTAGGGGAAATTAAGTTACACGTATGTGGACATGCGATGGAAAAATGGTTGATGAACCTTGTACACGAAAAAGGTTTGCTAGAGAACCGACATATACAATGACTGACGACCCATGTACTCTGGTGGATGGTAATGTTTTTATATGGACTTAAACAAATGTTTATGGTCTCAATTAAAATATGAAGAAGATTGAGGACAAACAAAGAAGAAGGTTGAAGAAGGTAGAGAGCAGTGAAAACCAAGAAGAATGAAGATGAAGATGGGAGTAGTTCAACGGACCAAGTGAAAAAGAGGAATAATGGGATCACAAGTATTTGTTAAGGGGGGAGTATGATTCAATAAATCCTACTTGTAATGAATAATTAATAAATTATATCATGATTTGTAATGAGGTAGACTAATTCTAGAAGTATACGTGAGAGTGAGAGATGAGGAGGAATGAGATAAGTTAGGGATGGGGATCTGTTGAGAGATTCATGGAGATGTTGTGGAGATGATTAGGGATTCATGGAGATATTGTGGAGATGATTAGGGAGATAGTTATGCATTTGGTTTGAATGGAATATATAATTATGATATAATTTTTATGGTCTCCTATACTTATAAAAAGGGACCATTTTCACAATAGAAAAAACACACAAGATTGATGTTTTATTAAAAATTACCTTTTTGAGGGATTATGAGTAAATTCTTGGATTCCCTTTCTTTTCTTTGTATATGTTTATTTTTGTGTGTATTTTCAGTTAGTGGGATGCACCACTATCATATTATGTCACATCTCAGACTACATAGATGTATGTTCTCATGTATTAGCATATGTTCATTCTTGCATCTCGATTCATTGTGTTTGTCAAACAACCTTTTTAAGATACTGATCCGTCTCTTTTCTTTTTATGGAACTTTTTGAACCTTAAAAGGCACTTTGTTTTTTATCTAAAAAGACCCCCTAGAAAAGTTTTCAAAACAAAATCTACATCTGGTTATCATAGTGTCCCTAAGTTATTAAAGGGTTCTTTTTCCCCAAAAATATCAAATATATAAACATAATTTATATTCAAAGCATGAATTGAGATTACATTTTTTTTTTGTAAATCACTAATTAAAAAACATTGTAGTTTCTACAAAAAAAAATCCTCAGCCCAAAAGGTCGAAGAAAGTGTCTCTAATAGTCTATCATATCACTAAAAATTAAAGGCTTATAAATACCTCATACATTCTTTAATGGGGAACTCAATTTAAACAAAATTTCTCTTGTATAGTAAACCTAGCCAAAACTAATGAGAATAGCATATTAAAAAACCATAGCATTCATAACCGATCCAAAATAAAGGAACTTGTACCCTCATTGAAATCAAGGAACTCCCAATCCTCTTTTGTTAAGTGCAAGTCGTTTTTAGAAATTCTATCAGCCTCTTAAGTGAGCTCTCTAAAGATGTGTGAGAAGGAAATAAGAGAGAATGATCTAGATATCATATTCAAGTACATTGAAGGCTTATTCTTGTGCATTAGAGCGCTAAAAATATAAAAACAAAAATGCATTTTCAAGCCTTGACAAAAACCTCATTTTCAGAAAACAAGGATCAACATAATGAGTCTTAGTGAAGTGAAAGAATAGATATTGTTCGCACCAAAATATGGCACACTTGAGTATTTATGACATACTTTAAAACCATTATTATTGTATAGTATGACATATTTGTTTTTATGCATTCATGAAATATAAGAGTGTTGGCAGACAAATTAGTCAATGCGGACACAAACTGATATCCCTAGCTTGGGAACCCAAAACTAGAACAAAAAAACATAGAACATATTACTTTCCTTAGATTCATACAATTGAAATACTAATAACTAAGGACTCATACCTTTTTACTGATGGTTGTCCTTGTTAATTGTAACTCGTATCTTGACTCATAGGTTTTTGAAGGAAAACATGTATAAGAAAAAAAGTAACCTGTGAAATAAAATATAGTACTTTGAAAAATCTATACAAATGACTAAGGATAAATGTAATAAAGATAATTAACAATGAACAATCTTTATAAGAAAGAAAACATTTTACTACATTAATAATAATGGAAGAGTTACAACCAACACCTTGGTATTGTGAGGCTCTTTCCAACAATTCATTGCTCCAACACCCACATTGTTTCCATGAGTTCCATCACCATCAATTGAATACTTTGACACAAACTAAATCTCTCAAAGTCAAAGAGTTATTAACAATCTCTTAATCACAAATCATAAGATAAAGCTATTAACCATTATTCATTATTGGTTATTCTCCATTAGATATTATCCTTTCCTCATGAAAGAAGTCTCCATTTATAGATTGAAGAGGAAATAATAAGGAGGTTAGGATGAGAGGTTAATATATATCCAAATCAGGAGTACGGGTGAGATCCAAACCAATTGGAGGACACCTCATCTTTGAAGCTTCTCTTCTAGAAACTTCTCGAATTTCTCTTTTTTCCTTTCTTTCAAACAATGTCACACCCTGTGAAATAGCAACATGAGACATTGTCGCAGTTTGTAGTGGTGCAACATGTGACACTTAAGTGTGTTGCATGCTATAGTGGTGCAATATGCGACACTCTCATAAATTAGGGTTTTAAATGGTTGACTTATTTCAGAAAAAGGCCTTTCTTCAATGATAATGTATTTTAAGATTTAAATGATGGAGAGTAGGTGAACATCTTCAGTTGTGAAAAAATAATCTGTAACAGAATGCCCTTCCCCAAAAGTATGAAGCTATAAAGGGGTGATAGATGAAATAATTTTCCATGTGGGTATTGAAACAAAGAACACATCGGTTGGAGATCTGTCAACAAAAAACAAAGAATCACAATATCATTACCGAGGTAGGCATTCCCATACTCATAATACAAGTGACTCAAAGAATAAGTGCTTACATACAAATATCCATGTCAATTTTGATAGGTTGTGGCCACCAAAATACACCATGGATCCATGCTATTATGTTTCAAATATGAACATAGCCACCAAAAATACATTGTGGATCTATGTCACAAAGACTCAAATTTGAACATAGCCATGAGACATACACTATGGATCTATGTAATGATACATACTCAAAATACTCCATCACAACCTGGATCTATCAGATAAGATCCATGGTCTTCATCTCTACTATTCCTAGGTGAGAATCTAACCATGTGAATAAAGGTATCGAAGTCGAACATGGTAGAAACCATCTGATTACTGGTCAATGATGAAAACCGTTAATACATGCGAAAGGAACCATCGATAATGACGATGAACCTTAAGGTACATAAGCACATTATATTGAGTGTGAATAGATAAGTTGAACTCGAGTACCCATAGAATCATTCTATTGAAGTTCAATGATGAAAACCTGTCGTCGAAGGAGAGGAAACTTGCCATTGAGGCATGCAAGTCCCAAGGTATTGTAAAGTTTCTGAACCAACTTCCTAGATAATGTGCTGAATTCGATAGGAAGTGATTCATCGCATGAGGGCCTTGATGTATCTGCCATCAATGAAGTAGAATAGGTACAAATATTTGAAGTATATCAGATCACATAGTGATTTAGGATTTACTCAAGGATGGTCAACGCTATAAAAGAATTAAGAACTGCAAAAATTGGCCGACGTGATAGAAGGATTTTTTTGTTTGGAATTTTCTTGAACATATTTATGACATGACAATTGTCTTGGAAACAATGACTCAAAAGGAGGATCACAGACCAAAGTATAATTTTTTGGAGGAGTATGATAAACAAGAGACAAGTCGAATTCCCAACCTTGAAACAAGGAGCGAAAGGGAGTCACGTTCAAGAGTGACTCATTGCTAAAATTAATACAGATTTTATACATATTCCCTTCCCAATTCCCCCCCCACCATTTCTATTGAGTACCTCTTTATTTTTACACAAGATTGAGGAGGATAACATATGTTTGTAGCATAAGCTCATCCTTCAAATGAGTCCTTCATAATATTTTTAATGAACCCTAGGAAGGAATGGTTCAATCCCATATGTGTCTTTTGATGTATGTTTTACGAGTCCAAATAAAGTATACTTGGTGGTATTTCATGTTTAGGGAGTTTAAAAAACACTTAAATAAAACTCCAAGATTAAATTTTTCGTAAATTTAGTCTCCCAAGCCCGAAAAAGTATAAAATAATACCTAGGATAACTCTTCTAGCCATGATTGACTAGAGTATTCCTTTTTCGTAATTAATCATACTCAACCCGAAAAAGGGTTAAACTAATACTGAATAGATGATCTTTCAAATCCTTTAATGAGCGTGAAATGAATCAAGTTCGCTTGACAATCTTTTTATATTTAAAGAGTTTGTAAAGAGCTTAACGAAAACTCCCAAAAGATTCCTCTTTCATATAGTTTTTGTTGTTTTTCTTTTAACAAGTTCAAAAAAACTATAAAAATGCACTTGGCTACAACTTATGTCTCATGTTTGTCCTATAATATGCACAAATTAGGGTTATAACCTATTGATGTTTTGGTAGTTGTGGGAGGATATTTCCCTCCTAGATGACCTTTCTTAGTGCAAAGAATATTCTGGAAGCAAGTGAACCACTAAACAAATGTTAGAAAACCCTAGGAGAGAATTTGGCCTCAATAGAATTAATATTAAAGTAAAAGACACATCTAGAAGGAGAAGTTGGCCCCAGTCAACTGGACAGTCTAGTATAAATAGGCAGTTTCCTAGTTCATTTGTACACACTCGCTTAGAAGTGTGCAAGTCTAAGAAGTGCAGTTGCAGCTAAGAGGTTCACAAGTTTGGGAGAAACAACTACAACTAGAGGGGGTACTAGTCTGGAGGAATAAGTGCATCAATATTTTGGTAATTCTCTTGTGCTTCTCTTGGTAAAAGGTACACTATCTTTGTATGGTTATTGTGCTGTTGTTGCAACAACATTGTGGCTAGGGTTTATCTGTTGGTTCTGGAGTAGGCTTGCCATAATCATTCTAAGTAAAGGTTAGTGTTCTATGGAGTGGCATATGTGAATGCCTATGGTTTGGTGACAATTATGTGACATTTTCTATGGTTAAATGAGCATACCAAATTATAACATGGTATCAGAGATGGTTTTCTTCGTAACAGTCTAGCTACTAGAAGGAAGATCCCCATTTTCCCCATTGTCAAGCTCATTGATAACTTACTAAACCCACTAAGAAGATCACCTAAGTAGGGCACATATTTCCCTTAGATCATATCTGCAAATTTATGAAGTTGCAGTGCCATTTCCTTCGTGCCAGTTCATTTGTGCTAGTTGCAATGTCAATTGTAGTGTTGGTTCCAGCACCAGTTGGAGTACCCATTGTAGTGAAAGTTTATGTGAATTATTAGGAATAATTTTTTGTTTTCCTAGTGTTCCTTACCCTAGCTCATCTCCAACTACCTTTAGATTGCAAGCTAGATCACTTTGAAGTTTTAGGGTTCATCGTTGCTTGTCGCTGTTGCTGGATGATGTCGCTGCCTGCCTCTATTTTCCAGAGGTATGTACTTGTATATGTTTAAATTGTATCACTATATTGAGTGTTTTTGTAGGATAAGGGATATTTTTTCCAAGCACAAGACCGAGAAACTATAGAAGACAACCCAAGTGGGACATCAACAACTAAACTCCAGGTTTGCATATCAGGTTTGATATTTCTTTATATTGCTACAGTTTAAGTAAGTGTTGTAACTGTAGATTTTAACCTTGTACAATTATTTACTGCAAACATATTTTCAGTAAAAGAACATAAAAGATACAATGGAAAATACACACATTACACAAAGATTTGGAAACCTAAACCGGGAAAACCATCATATTCTATATTCATATACCACATACATTGTTTACAATACAATATACATAAAGGATCCAACGACATCCAGAAACATAACCCAATGAACTAGATTAGTCAACAACCCTAATTCCTTAACCAAAAATAGAAAACCATCGGCAAAAAACCATGTGTCGAAAAACCGCCCAACAATGGACATGAAAATCGAGGCGACATGAACAACGAGGAAATAAAGGCGACATGTTTCTCGAGGAAAAAAAAAATTCCCAACATTCTCCCACTTGTTTTTTTCTTTACATACAGGGGGTTACAGGGTTACATAGTCAACAATCTAGGGCAACAATTTCCATAGATCCTCTACACCAACAAAACTTCTCAGTGCTCACAGATTTTGTTAATGAATCTGCAAAATTCTTCAAAGTGTCCACCTTCATCAACAATAATTTATTTTCTTCAACCATGTCTCTCATAAAGTGATATTTAACATCAATATGATTTGTCTTTGAATGATAAGTCATGTTCTTCGCCAGAAAAATTGCACTCTAACTGTCACAATCTATCCTTACATATTTTTGTACCAACCCAATATTTGAACATAATCTTTGTAACCATACTTCTTCCTTTCTTGCACGAGTGGCTTCCATGTATTCAACTTCTATAGTTTAAAGTGCCACTACAAATTGTCTTTTTCTCATCCAACTGATTTTTCCTCCAAATAGGTTAAACACATACTCACTTGTAGATATCCTATGATCCAGATCTCTATCCCAGTCTGCATCCACAAATCCATGTGTATACAACACTCTGTCCAATCTTGGTATTCCTTGGTAGCACAATCCATA
>SNQJ01S0132143.1:0-14604 GCA_010110895.2 Picea sitchensis | reverse complement strand
CATAGTTTTATAGGTTTATGTTTTTTTAGAAATAATTTTTTTAAGATAATATTTTTTCTTTTATATATAAAACAATTATCATTATAATTTTCCATTAATTTACATTTTCTCTTTTTACATCATATAAAATAATATTTCATTTTCTCTTTTTTGTTTAGTGATGCAACAACAAAAACATCAATTATATATAAAACCATGACAAATTTATCTCACATTAACAATTATATATAGGAGTGAAATATTACCTTTCTCTAACATGATTATAAATTTTATTACCATCGTGGTATGATTATAAATTTTATTACCACGGTGTTTTTTTTATTCCAACTCCTCGAAAGTTGTAAGTGGAAATTTTCCCTTCTAAGTCATCTTTGTATGTTTGCATTCTATTTTCATAGAGATTGTGGATTCTCCATTATCTATAAAAATCAAACAAAATCATTATTTCTTCCTTTTATCCAATGCACATACATTTTCAAAAGCATTTTTCCTAATAGAATATAAGCCTCTAGTCCCATGTATGGTGCTAGCATCATAAGTATGGATTTGTGTACATCTTTGATTCCAATATTCTAGAAGAACTTGTGATTTGATGAATATGTAAATTAAAAGGTTAACACAGTCATGTATGGTGCTAGCATTTATCTGTCTACATTTTTGATCCCAACATTTCAGAAGGATTTGTGGTTTGAAGAATATGTAGATTTGAAAGGTTAACATACTTTGACTACATTTTGAAATTTGAATCATCAATAAAAATAACAAAATATATTTTCAATAAAGTTAATAAAATTTTCAAACAAAAAATATATATACATGTGCACATGATTATTTATCATTATTGATTATTTTGTGGCTTAATTTCAATTTACATCATTGAATACATTGATGAACAAATACAAATAGGTTTATAGAGTGGCTCATATGCCACCTTTGAAGTAATCATTTTACACATGCGCTTGCACCGTCATGCTCTCCTTTTCCATGTCTAATCTCAAAGAAATTTAAAAAAATGCATGATGTTCAATTTTTTTTTATGGTAACACAACCAAAATAATGATCACATGTATTTAAATTGACCTGCACAACCATTTGACTATATCCAATGTTGATT
This sequence comes from Picea sitchensis, assembly GCA_010110895.2. NCBI lineage: Eukaryota > Viridiplantae > Streptophyta > Pinopsida > Pinales > Pinaceae > Picea > Picea sitchensis. The sequence goes on along the minus strand of SNQJ01S0132143.1, from coordinate 13,490 downwards.
GAATTCAACCTGACATTGTTTTAAGAATCATAAATTACATCAAAACAATGTTGAACAAAATGTGTATCATGCATATGATCATCAATGATATATACATTGTACTCTTTAATCACATGATGATTGCCATTGGTGATTTCTATATAATTGGCATTGGTCAATTACATCTAGCTCGAACAATTATGAGAATGAATGTTAACCTCCCCACCTTGGTTCAATTCCCACAAACAACATGCTAAGCTCTTAATGATTTATAATGTTGTAATAGCATTTTTCCATGTGTTGAAAAATCCTTGAGCTTTTGTAGCATCCATTTTACCTTGGGTATCATCCTCAGATTAAGGGGAAGTGCCCGATGAATTTCCTTAGGATGTGTACTTCATGAAAAAACTATCAACATCTTGTTGTGCATGTATATATAGAACATGGAAAAGTACATACACCTGTATAGAATGATAATATTTAATCTATATCTCTTTGTGTGCAACAAATGTGTAATTCTCTACAAAATAAACCATTGACACAATTTTCTTGGGTGGAAAAATCCTCTTGAGATTATTTGAACTTTAGATCTTTCCATCTAGAACTATGCTAATACTTGGTTTATTCATAAATATTATTTTCAAACTTCTTCAAGAAATTCATCACATGGATTTTATCCTCTAGAAAATAAATCTTTTAGAGAGAGAACTTGAAGAAGGAGAAGGAAGGTTGAAAGTAACATTGTAACACCATGTTTCCCCCAGTCTATAAAAATAACTATGTTGGCCAAGAACTATGGAAAACTCAAAGATGTGAATGTTTGATTTGACGGACCTTTACAGAATAGGCCGATGAATGTAAATTATGTTATGAATAGGTGTTGCATGACTGCTGGGAGGGGGATGTGCTAAAATAGACCACGATGGATAATGAGAGGTGGTGGAAGGGACCTGGAATGGTTGTGTTAACTTCCACCGAGCCAGTACCGTAATGGTTTATACTTTCTCAAAAACCAAAGCAACTCTCTGATCCTGGAATGGATTTCCCGTCAGATTGGTAGGTGGGGAGGCTCCTCAAGAGTTAATGAGGGGATGGGGGTGAAATGCCCATCCGTAACAGTCCTTAGACATGACCATGGATGACGAAATTTGCGCCACACACAACCTTGCAGACAAATGGGCAAGGGAGGGGAGAAGACCGCGCACGACGGGGATCACAGAAGAGAACTGGAGAAAACCCTGGAAACGCAGGGAGTTCTGAATATCAGAAGAGGGAGAGTAACCTTCGTCTTGGATTATTTTCCTGTATCAGGAGAAGGAGAGTAACCTTCGTCCTTGACTTCCGTTGAGCTGGAAGTAGGAGACTGAACCTTAAAGCATTGTGGTCTAGCTCGGGGGTGTCTAGTGGTAAATCCGTTTGGAGTCACTGAGCCTACGGTTGGGTGGAAACGAGCACCCCTCTCAGCAGTTGCATCGCGCTGGTAGATATGATAAGTGTTTTATACTTTGTATTTCAAACTGAATATCATGAATGCATGCTTATGTTTATATGCCCATAATAATTTCTGTGTAGAATGATTGCCTGGTGTTTTAGATTGGAAATAATGGATGCATGTGTATACTTACATGCCATAGTCGGTTTCTGTACAAAGGATTAAGTTTGGGGCATGAGTTCGCCCCACTGAGAATCGTCTTGTTCGCTTGACTCTTGTAATGTTCTGGGAAGGCTCTTCGAGAGTACTCTTCCTCGGGGATTACCCCATAAACCTTGGAATCGTGCTGAACATTTACCCAGAGACTCGACTAAGATTAGGGATGATTTTCCAAGAACCGTCTGAAGGTTCATGTGATCCGGGTCTAGAAACCTTATGCAAGGATGAAGAAGTTGCACCCTGATCGCTAAGGCCGCGAAACACCGAGAGCCGAGGTTTCGTGCGACGGGCGGCAACGACACAATTCATGAGTAGAGTACAGTGGAGGAGACAAGTGGCGTGTGCGTGTCGCTTTGGCAGAGCCCACGTAACATTGACCTCTCCCGTCTTGGGATTTCGCAAAGGAGGAGCACGAGGGCTCAACACCTCAACTAGCGAAGTTGCGAGTGGTGCTAGGGTTTGGCCTAGCCTACGGTTACATGTAGCAGGCACCAATGAGGAAGGAGCCATACCCATATCACATCTTGGGTATCAGCATTTGGAGAAAGAGGAGTCGAGAGCCTTGACTCCCAACTCGCGAGCTGCAAAAGGCGCTTGTGTTAAGGCTAGGTTGTGGTCGCTTGGAGGAGGATAAGGGAAGGGATGGTCTGCGCTAGGCCCCATAGAAGTCTCATGGATTTTGTCCCTCGAAGAAAAAGACAAAAAATATAGGTTGCCGTAGTGGGTGTGTGACAAACATACTCATATCTCTTCCAATTAACCATTATATTTGACAATGGTGGATCATTCGTATCTTTTCTTTTGACAAGAAATGAAAAACATTTTATTACAAAAATGTTGTAGCATAGCTAACAACAATCATATAAATAGTGTTTATTGAGAATAATGAATATTCCCAACTTCCCTTTGTGGAATAAGGGGGAGAGAAATCAAGTTTTTCTAAGGGGAGTTTCATACTAGTTTCCTTAATACATGGATAAATTCTCACAAATAAATTACATAGTGAAATACAAAAATAAGGCATAATTATATCAAGAGAAAGTCAAGTTTTTTTTTATGACCTAGGTGAATATTCATTTCTTCCTCATGAGTTATCTGGACCTAGTTGGATTTCCTTCCCCTTGTAGGGGGAGGGAGGGGGTTTTGAGCCTTCTTTAGGAATTCGGTGAAGGAGATGGATTTAGAGGGATAAAAATGGGCTTGTGCTACCGAATTTACCTCTTTTTTCTCTTCCTAACATGGATCCCTTTCTTCCTTCTATGTTTCCTCTTCTTATTCTTCCACGACTTATTGATTTTCCTCTTTTTCTTCTACTTCCTCCTCTTATTCTTGAACACTGGCCATTAGATCCTTTAGTGATTGATCTAAACCATTAATAGGATGATCTAGTTCAGGTTTAAGATCTAGTGCTTGTTTCTCTTCTACTTCCCTCTCCATATTTTTAGGATTTACTATTTCCTCTAAGTTCTCAAGAAATTCAAATCAATTGTTTCCTGACTTGGGTGGACCCTCTTGTAGAAACTTTGAATGAGATAACCCATTTTTCTAAACAATACTTCACCTACTTCGAATTTTCTTGAACTTTAGTTCCTTTCTTGACTGCTACATTGAAGGGGGTTGCTCTTCTTTGGTTTTTGGAAATTTTTTAGCGAAATGTTCATATGCATGACAATAAATGAACTTGAAAGGAATCTACTCATAATCTAGTGCTTGATGGTGGAACCACCCATATATATTGATTTTCAAATATTTTGGGATTCCCTTCTCCAATTCCTCCTCCACACATATTTTCACACAAGAATATATATTCCCTTTTGGTTTCTTTTGGTTCTTCTCGATCTATAAATGACCCAGTTTGTTTCCAACCTCTCTAAGGTAGCTATCATTCGAGAAAATTAATGGAAGGTGGTAAAATCTAACCCACACTAGAGTTTTTTTAATATCCTATTATAGGTTGAAGTCAAGGGTCCACGGTGAGAGATACATTCCCTCGGTACCCATGAAGTATGGCCCATATTTGAAAATAATATCCCACTCTTCCTTATTTAAAAAAAGAAATACATAATAACCACGACTAGAGGCAAATGATATTACATGCCCATTTATCTTGGGGGATGACTACTCTACTTCCCATGCTTCCACAAATTTTGGGCTAAGCCAAAGGTCCAAAAAAATTCCAACCAGATCCTATTCAGATAAAATGAGGGATTTCCTCCTTGGCTATGGAAATGCAAGTCCAATTGAGGGATGGATTCCAGACATTTGACAAAATGCTAATGTTGAGGATGATTTTGTTTCCTTGGACTCATGCACCAAACTAGAGTGGTAAGTTCCTCTTTACCAACATCTCCCATGGCATATGGCTTGATTTTGCAAGTGTTGGTGACGACCCTTCTCCTGCAACAACCAACAACTCTACTAGGATCATAGAGAGGGGAGATCATAGTCTTACCAATGCCAAATTTCTCCATCCAATGGATTCCTGCACCTCTAATCATTCCTGCACCTCTAATCAACGAATACTCTAGCCAAAAAAAGTGTGTCTTTTCTAGTTGGGGGACCGTCTAGCTCGGATCAACAATAACTCTAACTTTCAAAAAAAAATTATATGCAATTTCATCTCCAATCAGGGGCTAGCATCAAAATTTCTTAGAAGGCGGTAATGGCTAGGGTAAATGCTAGCTTTTGTGGAAGGTGCTCGGTTGCATCCTAGGTTTTTCCCCAGTATCCATTAACCCATACCTAATATAAAACCATTCTAAATTAGACACGACCATTCTATATTAACCATTCTTAATCTTTAAGAAACTATGAATTTATATTTGTATTGACACACCATGGATCATTCATATTAATAGGGTACTTAAAATGGAATAAATCCAAATTTCCACAATGATTTATTTTTTTCCACAAACAAATTAATTGTGGTAAATAACTCATTACCTTCTCTTTCACGTATAATTTGGGATATGAAAGAACAAATTTTCAAAAGAGAAGGTGAATCAAATTCCATTTTTTTTTTACCAAAATCAATGAAAGTGTCATAATACAATTCAAATTCCATGTGGTAATGACAAGAATATGTATCATGAACGATGGAATTTTGTCTTACATGTTATACACCAAACATGTTCACATTTTTCCTTCGTTATCTATGATAATTGAATTCTCAGCACAACCAACTGTGATTGTGCATGTGCCATACACATGCCATCTCTTACAAGAGATGATTCCAATTTCATCGCAATTTCCAACGCTTATGTTTGCGACGTGACCCTCTATTGTGTTGACAGACAACGAATGTGCGAAAATATACCTACAATAAACCATTCTTGATGCTTCTCTTCGGGAATCTGAAAGGGTAATTGGCCCATAACATCTTTAAATATTTAGTCGTAATCCCACATTATCTCATTTTGCACTTGCTTAATCTCTTTCAGCTCTGTAATATATTTTGATTCATATTTCAGCTTCTGAATTTTTTTCCAAAGTTATGGAATGTTTGAAAAATGTAGTTGTCAGATACTTCATATACCATAGCAGTGCATGACCTATGAACATCATGGAAAACTGCACGATCTTTGTTGCCTCATCCTGGAAATTCTTCGTAGTCCATATCGTATCACATACAAAAAAGTGTAGCTCAGGGTCTTCCGACCTCGCTCCTTGAAACTCATGCATTCTTCGTGTATGATCTATCCCTACCATTGTACTCAATATTGTGCTTACCCTTGGTGATGTTGATTGACTCTAGTTTGCTATGCTACTTCCATTATTCTAACTATTTCTACGACTTCCACCACTCACTACAATTTCTCTTGAACAATTCTTGGCTTCCTCTTCAATTCTCAGTGACACACATGGGGTCATGGGTTTGATGTAGATTCTGATATGAGATGGAATTCCTTATTTCATTGGACAGTATTGATAATCCCTTTATTTCCTTTTCCTTTCTGTGTATGGTGTGATTTGAAGTACTGCACAAGGGTCACTTTCCTCGAATTCTTTGTGTTTCTCTTCCTTCCCAGCCAAAATCTCCTTCTTACTATATCTAAACATTTTCCCACAACAAAATAATCCAATATCTCCATTTGAATCAATATCCTCTTCTCTTGGCATCCTCATTCCATTCGATTCTTACTTATCCTTCCCACTCTCATACCATCCTTTAGTCATCCCCTAGCCCCCCTATGTGCACGAAAGTGCCTGGTTGTTAGACTCCATCTTCATGACATTCTTATCGCATAGTAACATCTTTATCCAAGTAGAAAACACACTCATATATCTTCCACATGGACCCTTGAAAAATTCCCTATCTATGACACTATAAGACTGGGTACAATCTAATGAAAAATCTGTAATATAACCCTCGAGTATACTATTCGACCAGAAATCGACCGCGCAAGAAACCATATTACTTACTGTATTGTTTTGTCTGATTAGTTTAGGATTCCATTTTCTCAGAGCTTCAACTCTATATATCCCAACATTCTCTGCTAGCCTTTCTAACTATTCAGTCAAAATTATCAGAAATTCACCAAAGAATATTTCACGAAGATCTGTAAATACATACCTTTGCAACCACTATTCGTCATTGAGTCGTGGGTTCCTATTTGTTCTCTGGAAAATTCTTGGTGCTTCCTTTCTAGCCATTCATTGAACTCCTTCTTATTAATCCTCGAAAACATTCCCCTTAACTATAGTTCTTGATCACGACAATGAAACCATTTGTTGGCATGCAATGGGTAGACCCTGGGTTAATCATCTATATTCCAACAAAACCCTTAGACACCAACCCTTTCAACATTACCTGCAGAGCACATGAAGTCTCACTCGAGGCATCTAGAGGGGATGCAGGAACCAGGGTTCTGCAGTGATAAGGGGAAGTGAAGCATTCTTCATGTTCTTACTACCATTTACTCAATTGCACAATTTCCATTACTTATTAGTTACTTAAAACTCAATATATTCCATTTGAGGCATTATCTCACTTAACGTTCATTCAATTACTAGCTACTTCAGTGCGCAACATTATAACATCATATATGACTAACACATTAATCATACTAATTAAGCATTATCATCATTGCGCAATAACATTAAACATCATAACATGAAAACACATCACAACACACGGGTCTAATGTGGTTCACCCAACATGTGATACATCCACAATGGCTAACTTCTTTTATTATTCATTGATAATTCTCTTACAGTTGTGCACTGCGCTACAAAATATGCAATAGTAACATTACCCAAACCTTCCTATCCTTTTTGCTACAATGTGAGCTTTACTCCTCAGTCATACCTTAGACTTCTTCATTCGCTCGACTCACTTACCCAAAAATCACTAAGAACTTCTCATATCTCAAAACTTAGACTCCTAACATTCAGAACCTCTCTACCCAAAAACCCTTTACATATTTATACATAAAAATAGGGATAATATCATTACAAAGTGAATAAAAATGTCCCCAAAAACCCAACAGTCTATAAACCTTTTCCACCTTTTACGCACTGCTTTGTCCCACATCCTTTTGTTGCATGCTTTGACTCGAACTCTGCTCCCATCGCACGCTCTGGTCCATGTTCTAACAATATTTTTTTTCTTTGAATTCTTCTGGCATAGATCTCAAGACTTAACCAAAATACCTATCCAACAATGTTTTACGGAATTATGATTCCAACGCCACTAACGAATCGAAATATGAGGTCCAGAAGTTCCAATACTATCACCAAATATTTCTTGTCAAACAAGCCTCATTAACTATGAAATTCATTAAAAATGAATCTAATAAAATGCTTGAATGGATTTTTAAGGTCTCTCACTAGAAGCCTCTCCCTATGCTTTGTGCATTAAAAAAAATAGTGCCTCGATCGAACATTGTATGAGAAAGTTATGGAGTTTTTAACTTGAGCTCTTATTGTTTCTTGTCATTAAAAAAGACACATAGTAATTTTTTTATTTGTCTTCCTTCATCTGAGGCAATCTTGTTTTTGTTTCCAATATAACAATCTTGTTTCTTTTGTTGATACACCAAATGAGATCATGTTTCTTTTTCCGATACATCGAAGGAGATCTTGTTTATAGCGTCGATACACCTGTGGGTCCTGTAAAAATACCTTTAGTATTTCGACCATGTTTGTCAAACCCTAAATAGTGGCACATTACCCCTTAATTGGGGCATATTAAATTAGTAATGTTATTTATTTATGTCGGCTTGGGTCCATTAGTTGTAATTGTACCTCTTAGTCACCTATATATACCAATGATACCTTTTCATTTGGAATCATCCTGTATTTGGAAATTTATGTGGTGTATAAGGAGGTTTCCCCCGTCGAAGAGGCTTATTATCTGAAATTATCTATTTTTCAAGGTGTTGAGTACTTATTCTGGGGTTTTTCTATCCTATCTTGATATTTGGTTCTTAACATTTGGTATCAAATCTCAAGGTCTTGGGGTTTCACTACTACATCTAAGACACTTTGGCATTTTCGCTATAATTTGTTTCTATGATGTTTTAGAAGGAACCCCTTGGAGGATATTTAGTAGATGGATCAAGGTACATTGGGTTCAAATTTAAGCTCCCGAGGCCTTATAATTTCAGAGATATAGCTTGTGTAAGATAAGGTTCTAGAATCATCCTGAATTTAGTCATCAAGGAATTTTCGCTATGAAATTTTTTCTGTAATGTTTCATACCCTGAAATCTGGAGGATATTCATAGAAATTATTAAGGTATATGTGATAAAAATTCCAGCTTCTAGGTCATCTTACATTTGTAGATACACCCTGTGGAATATAGGGTATCTGACTAGTCCTATTGACTATTCTCAAGTAGGTGTTCTGGGTAAAACAATAATAAATTCTTCCTATAGTATCCAAATTGAGTGAGACCCGTTGCATTGGATAATGGGCAATCTTTAGTATTTTTGGTGCAAATTTCAGAATTGTATATCAATTAATTTGTGTGGCGCACTCTATACAAGTGAGATCTCCTGGAAAGGCAAAAAATCAGCAAGTTGTGGGGAAATTACCATAACTTCCACTTGGCACATCCAATTTTGATCAAACATGTGGCATTGTAGAGAAGAAATATCAGATAACTACAAAAAATAAATTTTCATACCCATAAGGGCCAAAATTTTGGAGATACAACATAATAAATATCGTCTAAGAGAACCACCTCAAAATCAAGGTTTAAAAGTGATACTTGGCCAACATGCCACCAAAAAAGGGAACTTCTACACCAAATAATCCTCCACACAATCNCCCATAAGGGCCAAAATTTTGGAGATACAACATAATAAATATCGTCTAAGAGAACCACCTCAAAATCAAGGTTTAAAAGTGATACTTGGCCAACATGCCACCAAAAAAGGGAACTTCTACACCAAATAATCCTCCACACAATCTTACTTGGAATATTGATGAAGGTGAAGAAATGTGTAGGGACATAAATGATTTACAAAAGAAGACAATAAAAAAATATGAACTACAAGGGATGATGGATGGTTTAAAAAGGGAGATCATGGAAGGATTGAAAAAAATCCTAATAGAGAGGACACCTGAAAGTCAAAATGTATTCCATGAAATTCATGACGAGGACACAAGGAAGATGAATCAAGAATGGAGAAACTCCAACTTTGGGTTGAAGACCAACCACTTTCCTAAGATCTATATGAGGAAGTTTGATGGCAAGGACCCAATCACATGGATACTTCAGATGGAGCTATTCTTTGATCTACATGATGTGCCACATACACAAAAGGTACAAATTTCTTCTTTATATTTAGAACCCAATAAATTTGTGTGGTATCGATGGATTTTTTCTCGCAAATAACTCATCACTTGGACAATTTTCATAGAAGAAATGATAACAGACTATGAGGATACACAGAGCAATACCTTCTTTAGCCAATTGATAAATCTCAAGCAAAAGGGTTCAGTTACAAAGAACATTGAGAATTTCCAAAGATTGAATATAAAGGTAACATATATTCCAGATGGGCACTTGATTGATGTATTCATAGGAAATTTAAGGGATAACATTCAACATGAGTTTATCCTTTGGGAACCCAAATCATTGGAGAATGCATTTAGGGTGGAAATAAATGTTGAAATTAAAAATATGGATATGGCTACTAGAAGGACCACTCCTAACATCTATCGAGAGAATAATGTTCCTTGTAGTAAAACACCTCAACCTACTGTTGATGGGTCTTAAATCCCTTGACTCAACAACAGGAACCAAACCCACCACCAAGGCCCAATTAGACTCTGTAGTGTTTAATATGGAATGGTTCTCCAGATCTTGCGATCTGGCCAATTTATTGATGGGCTTTATGTTTTCTTGTGAAGGCTCTTCCTTCAATTAAGACAATTATTTTTTTATACTTCTCTTGGGTGGGCCTGGTATGAGAGATGTAAGCCAGTATAAACCAACTTGACAAATAACAGGACACATATTTAACTATTGGGAAGAGGTCGAGCTTGGGATAACTTGCTGCTCAAACATGTAGACAAAGATTCTATGCCAAAGGGCCTAGTACTAATACATTAACCAAATGAGCACCCAATTACTGTATGAGAAAACTTATTAACAGAAAGAAAACACATATGTAATCAAGATCACAGTAAGAAAAATAATTCATCTACCATAACATTCATCACATAACAACACAACTATTTGATCTTCATCATTAAAGCAAAGAACATCAAAACATTGCACTAGATAACTTGACAAAAGAATTAATTTCTCTTACTCATTTACTGCATCATTCTTGGAACAGGATAGCAAGTAATTCTTCTCCAACTCCAATCACATACATCTGATGAAAATAGCTTGTCTTTGGTCCATAAGGACTTATCAGTTTATAGCAGTCTCAAAATAGTTACCAACAACAACAAAAAAAGAGTTCTTACAACAACCATTGACCTTTGACTAATTGGTCGATGTCTTTATTTATAATATAAAATTCAACCTAAATTAATGGCTAAGTACAGTTTGAACCAAACAAAAATCACCACATGGCATGGTCATCCAACAATTTCTTTAACAATCCACTCGAAATGTTTCTTGAAAAGGGTGACTCTCATATTCAGACCAGCTGATAAATAGTTCTTCACGAGTGTTGGCCCACAGAAATCTGTGTTGTTCCATTGGAGCCGCATATATCCCCCTGATGTCTTTGCAAACTCTTCAGCCCATAGCAGATATTTCTTAGTGCTTGCTTTAAACATGTTGCTCATGTTGGTAAATTCATCAGGGGTGTCAAACTTCGGGGAGACTAACTTCTCGCATCACACCCTTTGGTTGATATTTCGGTGCTTCTTTCGAGCTCTTCGACGACATCCCAGAGCATGTTTTGTTCGAAAATCCGGGAATTTTTCTACAAATTTGGATTGAAGTAGTTTAGTGATTAAATAGTGTAATAGAAGCTATTGACAAATAAAATGGACTGATACGTACCTGTGAAGTTTTCTAGTCCCGATCGTTTAATACTTACTTGATCCAGGTTATCCTTTGAATGACCTACGATGTCCTTCACCTCCGTCATCGTTCCTCTTTGGTTTAAATGAGTTATGTCAGCATGCCATAGAGTGGAAAATCAAGTACGATAGACATAAGTGTCGGGACCGTCATAGTATCCTTTCGACCTTTGGAGTCGGGAGAAGACGTCAGAGTCGAGCATGTGCGTGTGTGCTCCTAGAAGTCCATATACCGTACTAAATAAGTTGTTAAATGCCTTCAAGATCTATGTTACCAAGTGTGTCAAGCATAATTCATTAATAATGGAAGCTAGGCAGTTCTAAAGAGATAAGAACAACCGTATCAAATGTTCCCTGCAAATCCAATCAATGACGTTTTACATGTTCTGGATCACATCTGTTTGAGCCATTGTGGCACATTTACTCTTCAAACATCATGTCGCGGAATGCAGTTGTTTTATTGGCATGCTTTGTTTTGCTCCTTCGTTCCTCTATAAATTTTCGGAGTCCTATGGGGAATTCTACGTATATGTCGGGCTTAGACTCCTGTAATTCTAGTCTGGCGGGTTCGTCTTGACGAAATCCTGTGTAATAGTAGCTTTTATCATCTGCAGACGCTTGAATCCCTACATTGTTGCATTATGGGGTCTCCTTCCAACACAAGACGGGGTCTACGAGGTAGCCGGAGTGCCAGGTCTGAGCCCCATCGTGCCTGAGATTCTTTCTTATTGACTTCCCATGCACTTGAAACTTTAGTAGGAAGTACATGCATTCTTTTGGAAATGGTATCAGCGTCTCCAGCAGAGCTTGGGGTGGAAATAGGTATGTCTGAAAGAGACATGTTGGGAACCATGCCTTCTTAGGAGCTGAAACCATGGAGGGGAGGAAGGCCTAGAAAGGATACCGAAAAAAAGGAGGAAGACCACTTCCAGGTTGAGCCGAGCGTATGTGCAGCCGTTGAGGGGTCTGCGATGCTTACCCACTGGTCGGGGCCGATTGGGACTGTCGATAGAGGAAGCGGGAGATGAAAGGAAAGGGAAAAAGTACCGGGTCTTCCCGTCGAGAGTCCCTCTCAGCAATTAGAGTGGGCCCAACTCGCAATAGCTGAACTCTACCAAGAAAACAAAGAGTTACAGAGCCAGGTTGCGGCAAAGAACCGAGAAGTATCGGTATCGTAGGGTCACAAAGGTAGCACAGTTTGGCTTCATAAGCGGCTTCGAGAGGCACAAGACATAATTGTGCAACTACGCGAGGCACAGAGGATGACAACGAAAGAGGAACATAAGACATTACAAGGTGCGAAGGATAGTCTGAAAAAGGTCAACGCACAAAAGATAAATAGCAGGCAGAACCTTGCGTCCTCGGAAGCGTCGCTTGACAGTCTTTCTTCTTTTCCTTTTGTAAGGGTTTCTTGTTCTTACTGCAACTGGGTTGGTTAGTCGGGTTGTTGGGGTCATTTATTTGTATGTAAACCAAGATTGGAAGGATCTTTTTTTGATTGTATGAAGAATTTGAAAGTGTTTTTTTGAATGCATCATGCTCCTTTCGGATGTGAATTAAACTCCACTCCTTATTTAAATTTCTTCATGCTTATCATGGGATTTTATAATTTTTGTCATTGCATTTGTAAATTTATTGATGTATTCTCTGTTAAAACTTCCGATATTGGTCAATGTTGACGTGGCATTATTAACCAGGGTCATTAAAATATCTAAACATAGAGATGGCACCCGACTAGCGGGTAGGAAATGTATTTGGGGAACTCTTACATGTCGAAAGAACATAACAAATTAAGTACAATGGCTACCAATAAAATTAATGCATGGTTTTCTTCATGAGTTGACACGTCGTAACTTTTTTTTTATGTCGAAATCGTATCGGGGATCGACAATGTCAGTCTTCATTCGCGTGGTGCCTACTATTACACTTTTTATGCGAATCTGAATGGATCGGTCTTCAAAAAGATTCTTCCTGAGGCTTATTAGTAGAGAAGAAAGGAATTTTATCGGCTGACGCCGATGAAGGTCGAAATTCGGCTACTTAGACTTTTCAAGTATTTTTTTGCCAACGTTAGCTTTTACCAATGCTGAACCTCTTAAGTGAGTCGGGGAAAAATCTGGGTCGCGGATTCCTTGAGTGGTTGTTAAGTTTTATTTCAGAGTTAGGAAGATTTATTTGTCATATGTTCAAGCAGACTTTAATTGATTCAAACATGAAACATAATAGGTGGGTGAAGGTATCGGTTTCATAATTGAAGTGGAAACAGACAATGCAAAAAGATTGAGTGGTACCTAAAAAGAAAATGTTCATAGATTTTTTAGGGTGTGTTGAGTGCTCAACAAATGGTAATTCACTGGGCAAACACATA
>SNQJ01S0132141.1:722-16861 GCA_010110895.2 Picea sitchensis | reverse complement strand
ACTGAATTTTCACATCCTAGATAATCTCCTTGTTGTTTCCTATCAGCAACATGTCATCCACATACAAGACCAAATAAATCAAATGATCACCAATTAATTTAAAATACACACAATGATCCTATTTTCTCCTTGTGAAGCCAAGTCCTAACATCTAAGTATCAAATTTTTTATACCACATCCTTGGTGATTGTTTCAAACCATACATGGACTTTTTTATCTTGCATACCAACACCTTTTCCTTCACAACAAAGCCTTATGGCTGCTTCATATATATTTCTTCTTCCAGATCCCCATGTTAGAATGTTGTTTTCACATCGATATGTTCTACCTCAAAATCAAATGCAGCAACAATAGATAACATAAATCTAATAGAAGTTAACTTAGCAACAAGAGAAAAAATCTCACCAAAATCAATTCCCTCAACCTCGAAATAACCCTTTGCTACTAACTGAGCTTTGTATTTCTCCACTTTTCCTTCTGCATTCATCTTCTATTTAAATACCCATTTGTTGCCAATGGGATTTCTTCCAATCGCCAACTCCACTAGATCCCAAGCCTCATTCTTATCCAAGGATGTTATTTCTTCAACCATGGCCTTTTTCCAGAGTTTTCCATTCTTTGAATCCACTCCCTCCCTAACAGTTCTAGGATCATCATCAGTAATATAAAAAGAAAATTTTGAACAGAAATTAGATGGAGTATACCTTTCCGATATCATTTTTTCCTGCGTCGATCTCCTCAATACTAGAGTATGAGGTTCTTCTTCTTTTGATTCATGTTCTTCTATAGAGTTTGATTCATCATTCGTTGGCTCAAACTCCATTTTATCTGGTTCTTCCTTACTTGGTAGGACTTCCTATTTGAAAACATCCTTTATTTCTCTAAATACCACATCTTGACTATACACAACCTTCTTAGTTTCTGGGTTCCAAAGATTATAACCTTTGAGACCATCTTTATAACAAATAAAGATACACTTTTCATCCTTCTTATCTATCTTACTCATGTTTTCCTTTGTAACATGAACATAGGCCTCATAGTCAAATACCTTGAGATGTGCGAGAGAAAGTTTCTTACCAATCCATACCTCTTGTGGAGTCTTGTCATCCATTGTTGATGAGGGTGATTTTTTGACTAGGCAACATGCAGTACCCACTGCCTATGTGTTACACGTCAAAATTCATCACTTCGATAATGACACATTCTCATTTTCGTAAGTGTCACAAGTGTCGCACTTTTTTCACAAGTGTCATAAATGTCAAATTTTTGTTTTGCGTGTGTCACACTGTGAACGACACCATGGACACACATGATACATCCTCTAGAACATGTTAGAAGAAGAAGCCCTATAATTTGATAGTCGCAACAAGTGGTTTACTATTGGAATTACTTATCTTAGAAAATGTTTGGGAAGATCGACGCTCCACAACTCACACGCAGGGAGCGCTAGCGCTCCTTGCCTATATTACAGGGAGATTTGTAGCACTTTGTGTCCAGTTCTAAGGGAGCACCGAAGTGGTTGAGAAAATCTTGGGAGGAAATCCCCTTTTTCTATTAACACAATTATGGATAGATCGAACTGGTTTGGCTCGAATCTAAACCCTAGGCTTCATCTAAGGAAGATATCACAGCTGATGGAGCCATATCCTCAACTAATCCAAAATATAACCAAGGTGGTTGAGCCTCTCAAACACTATAAATGGAGGCATTCTCATGGTGAGCAAAGTGGGAAATAATCAACAAAATCCTTGTCATTCTGATCGTGTATATTTCTAGCAAGGGGTTGGACAAGGAGGACTTGGAGAGGTTGTTGCAACACCATCTATGATTGTAAGTATATTTTTAAAGTTCTCAACAATATACTTGGCTTATTCCCTTCAATCTTGTGTATTCTTGCATGTGCTTGTCTATTGTTCTAAATGGATTTGTTTAATCTAATATTGTAGAGTAGGAGTTTCTTTGTTTCTCTTTTTTTTCCATTGCATTGCATGTGTCAAGTTGTGCTAAGGAGTTTGAAGATTGAACTAGAATTGGAAGCAGCAATGAAGAACTTTGAAACAAGGTGCATCACACTCTTTCTCTCTCCCTATCTTCTTGATTACTTAAATTGAATTCAAAGGGATGTCAACATCCATTTGTGTTTTTTTTTCTTCGTATTAGGGGTCTAAAATCCAAGGGAATATTCACTTGTCCATAGGGGAATTATTCCATAATAGAAATTGGCGACTCCACTAGGGATCAAAGCTTTCAGTTTTGGTTATTTCCTTGGTTTTTCCTTGCCTTTTTCCTATCTTCATATCCCATTTTTTGATTTGATTTATCCATACATCTGTTATCTATGATAAATTTGTCTTACAGAGTCTTTGATTGAACTTTCCTGATTTTTTGAATTTTCTGGGTTTTTCCAAAACTTTTCTCAGAACCAGCGCCCTCTCCAATTTAAGTTTGAGAGATGATAGCTGGATCAATGCTCCCCTAGAGTGTATTAGGGAGCGTTGTAGCACTCTGGTGTTGTTCCTACCAAAGCTTTGATTTTTCTGGCCTTGAAAATTTGTCGACTGTCTGTTTTCTAGGTGTGGTTCTTGGTTTTTTCCCTTAAGCTCAGATCCTTTTCTATCAGAACTTGTCTTTTGTTTGACTTAAAAATTGCTTCTTTTCATTCGTTTACTCTTTGACTAGGTTTTGTGTTGTCTTTCCTTATCGCGAAAATGACCATCTTTCCTCAAACTTGGGTTCTTTTTGTTGCTCTTTTCATTCATCTGGTTGATTGGAGATTATTATAAGGAAAGTCATTGATTTCAATATTGTTTACTTGGTATTTGATCCCTTACTCATTTTTGGAAGATTTTTAAGTGTGATTCGTTTGTTTTTTGGGTGTTTTTCGTTGAATAGATAGTTTTTTCTTCATTTAGTCTCTTATCAACTGCTGAGAGTGTCTTTGTTTGTGTGATTTTTCTTCCTCTTTTCCAAAGTCACAGTAATAAAGTCATTTTTTATTATTAGTGAAAACAAGAAGCATTAGACGAATTATTCAATTTACATTTACAATAAAACAAGGGAATACTTTTTGCAGTGGTTTTTGGATTTTGGAAAGGTTTTCTTTATAATTTGGTACTTAATTGGATTCTTGTTGAGAACGAATTGCATGAAATTTTTTTCATTCTTAAGTTTGATAGTAAAAGAAATAAACTCTTCTCCTTCCCATAGATAGAATTTCATTGAAATAAAAAATTTCATATCATTCATTTGCTTCTTTGGGATTCAAGTCTCAACATCATTAGTTTCACTTTCATTCACCTTTGCGTAAAGAAAAACCCCTAAAATCAACATTGATTAAAATGAATATATGAACTTTTTATTTTTAAGATATTTACACCAACAATAGACTAGGACTGGAGCTTTGGAATAGGTTGTGAGAATAACTCTCTAAATCATTGAAGTCAAACTAGGAATCTTGCGACAGGGACAGAAAATCCAATTTTCATATAAGCATAGCTGGGATCTCCCTCCCACACAGGGGTTATGCACGAGGTCATGTTCGGGAGAGAAATGGAGATTATCCCTCCGAAGATTAACCAATCGTAGTAGTCAAATCGTATATTGGGGGTTCTTCTTGAGCTTTAGTTGTCTTCATTTGGTCTTAGAGATTTGTTAATTTTGAATCCATTCAGGGTCCTCTAGGTTTTACCAGTCCACTTGTCCTCAGTTCTCTTGACGGATTTTAGACTTGATATCTTGCCCAAACATTTGGACTCGTTTGTTGACTGTACCCACCCAGAGGCTGACTATGACTTGGTATCCTTAATAGCCACAATATTTAGGGTCTTTACACAAGGTGATGATGAATTGAAGTCTTCATTGTACCTGGAACAGACGTTGGTCAAACTCACTCTGGCTCCTTGGAGGGTAAACCGCGGGTAAAACCGTGAGGAATATTGCACCAAGGTGTAAATCTGTTAAGCAGGTCGCCAACGTAACTGATCTAACCACCCATATATTAACCCCTTATCACTTTTATTACGCAATATTGGACCTCATCACCAACTAGCATGTTCATTAAGAGAAGGCATTGTTTGATTGTTGGTTTTCTAGATTTTTTTAGCGAGTGTTGTTTGTTTATTTTATTGTCTTTCAAAATTGAGACTGTAGACAATAAAGGTATTCATAGATCATGTAGGATGAAAGGGTTTCCTCTAGAAGGATATGAACCCTTACCTCCTAACTCACCTAAAGACACTTAGCATGAAGAGGTTGAGAACCATTCATACGTTGGGAATGTTGCTACTCCTTTGCTAGCCAATCCCAAGAGATCCTTGGTTACGATTGAGGAAGGCACCCTTCCTATCAACCCTGATTTGCAAGTACCTCTCGATCCACTCCTTGCTTGAATGTATTCCTCAAGTAAAGTTATAGAATAATATTACCCTCGCTTACCATCAAGGCCATATAATTGGTTGGATATGGAACCCATACAACCAAATTTTAACGATGAGTACATGACCCATGTCCGTTCTGTTGAAATGGTAAATCCACAACAAACTCTTGTTCGTTCTATATGGATAACTCCATCAGCATGTGATCTTTATGAGAAATTTAATTTTATTTGACCACCTTTTGACCCTCCTACCTCCGTTGGTGTTGAGGTAGAACCGTCGGGTCAAAGCATCGACAGCCCCATCGAAAAAATAGTCAATATTTATACCACCTCAATACAAGTTCAAAGTGACACAGGAATCATGTTACCTAGTCATGTGAAAAGTTCTTTGACAATTACTCCTACCATATCTCCTCAACCCACAACTCTTTACATTCCATAGAACCCTATTGGGATGCCTTCGCATCATGGAATGCAGAACCCTGCCACACATGTAAACTCAACTACATGACAAATCCTGACTGGGGTGAAACCACATCTCTAACGGGGGACAACCATCTATACACATACCTGTGCCGACTCGGGGGAAACCCCTTTTCATCGAGAAAACCCCAGTTGTTACCCAATCGATGGCAGGGGGACAAACTTATTTCAAAGGAAACCCCACATAATCCTGGGGACCACCCCAAGGAGGTACGTTTCATCAACCATATCAAGGAGGGCCATAAAATCCAAACCCGCAAGGAGGAATACCGAATCCCAATCCTTCTGGAATACATTCTAGAAAACCTTTCCCAGGGGTCCTGAATCCCACTTGGGGTCCTCAAGGTCAACAACCTTATCCTCCCGAAGGGATAAATATTTACCCTCCTCAAGAACAACCTAGTTACCCTCCTCAAGGGAATATTGTTTATCCACCACAAGCTAATCAAGAGAACTATCATCCCATGGGTTGCACTAGTTATCCTCCCCAAGGACAAATGGGTTTCCCTTCTCCTTTCATGAACTCTCCTCAACATGTGAAACCTACCTTTGCTAGTCAACAACAATAATATATGGGAGGGCCCTCTCGCTACAACTATCCACATCAACTAGTTTACGGCCCCACTGGTGTCTCCATGCTACACCAATATCATCCTCAATTCAATCGACGGCTACCATTCTTATCCACTCTAGATCTACCAGATCTATCGAGGTTGAAAAATGATCCCATATTACATTCTCCCTTCTAACCAATTATCCCTGCTAAATTACCTTCTGACATCCTGAAATTTGATGTGAAACCTGGTGAAGACCCTAACAACCACATTATGAATTTTCATTTATGGTGTTCATCAAACTCACTAATGGATTATTCTATTTGGTTACGTCTTTTCCAGTGCACACTTACGGGTTCAACAACCAAATGGTACATTGACCTAAAACACGACACTTTTCAAAATTTTAATTCCCTTGCCATGGATTTTCTCACACACTTTCAATTACCCATATGTTATGAGACTGGTACAAAACTCTTGACCGCCCTCTATCAAACCAACTATGTACATATATTTGATCATATTCATGAGTGGAGACGACAAAGACGGTTGATCAAAGCAACCATTCCTGGCCAATTACTGGTTGAATGGTTCAATAAATATCTTTTACCTTCGATTTCTCGTGACGTAGCCATGGGTGGTTTCGTTACCAAAGAGGAAGCCTTTTATCGTTCCCAGTATCTGGACTTGGTTTATTCCCAATTTGGTACTTTGTATGAATTGATTTTGAACGCTCCCTGTACGTCAACCGATCAATCAAAACCCTCCTCCATCACTCATGCAGATGGAGTTATCAGTTCCGTCAAAACCCAATCCAACTCACAATCGACCAACATGACTAATCGCTCAGTTATTTACCCCACTACTGAATCGACTTCACTCTCATCCACCTCCACCTTGACTCAAGTATATGAGGTGAATGCAGTTCAATCTGCTTCTCTGCAACAGACAGGGGGGGAGAAGAAAATGAAAAAATAAACCAAAGAAAAACAATAATTAAAATGAAAATCCAAAAACACCAACTCAGCCACCTGCTACTGAGAAATAACCACAACGAAAACTGAAATTTCCATGTCTCATTTGCGGTGATGATCACTACACTCGATATTGTCTTCATCGCGACGAAGTTGAAATTTGTTTTAAAGAAAATTCCCAACCAGTTGTGTTGACACATTCTTTTCCATAGCAGCAGTCACTGGTTGCACAAGCTCTTGCACCTCCAACAGAAGGAAATCCAAATCATCCTCCTATTGAGGAAGCTTCATCGAGTGCGCACATTTACATGTTTAATGGGATATATTTGACCACTCATACTACGACATATGACACACCTCCGGCTAAACCTGATAAGGAAAAAGTCACTAATGGTACTACAACGGATCACCCATCCACCACTGTTACTCCTCCATCTAGGCCACTCCATATTAAGAAACCTAACTTTGACTATATCTTACGTCCACCCAAGAGCACAATTCGAAAGTCAACTTTTAATCATAATTCACGTGATTCTAAAAACAACAACATCATTGAAGATTTGAACCAAGCATCGTGTGCTATGTCAGATCTCGAAGTTCTACAACATTTCCCTAGTCAACGTAGGACCCTCTTGGCATTTATTGAAGCAATAGATCCCAAGTCATCTAATAATATCACGTTTAACCTCGATATTTTTAAATCACGACTCTCTCACCAGCTTTCTTTCTAGATCGATGGTGTTGTCCACAATCAACAAATTCAGTGCACGATCTTGGATGAGGGAGCTCCCACCTGTGTCATGTCGTTTTCTTGTTCGAAACATCTGAAATCGCATGGTCTTAATCAATCTTGTACTATGTTATGAGCATTCGATGGGAGAGTATTCCATCCTCATGGACTGTTACAGTCCTTATTTTTTCAATTGGGAGGCAAGACCGTTTCCATAGATGTTGAGGTAGTCGATGCTCCCCTTGATTACAACTTGATGTTAGAAATAATTTGGTTTTATGCCATGATTTTCGTCACGTCATCAGTGTTTCAATGTGTCAAGTTTCCCCATCAAAGTAAAATTTTGACCATCGATCAGTCAGATTACTGCACCCCCGAATCTCACACTCCCGCAGCCAACAACATTCCTTTTCTAGGATATTCCAAGATCACTTATGAAAGTGTTGGAGTAGGTATTTTAAAAGACTCTTTTATGGGTACCTTTCCTACACTGCTTCCTCCCACTTCACAACATATCACAATGATCAATATGATATCGACTATGGCACATCAATCCTATGAATCATCTGATCCATGGATCATTCCTAGTCCTTTAGAAATTGATGCACTATGTGACATCATGCCACTTAGTCCTGCAGAGGATGAATACGAAGCCATCCAATTTGTCTCTCCTTCAATGGATGACCAACATCTGCTGGCTTCTACAACTTAATCATTACCATCCTAGTTAGTGTCCCTATCCTATACTTTCGATTACATCCTACATATATTTTCGTCGAATGAATCTATTATGGAAATTATTAACATCGAGGAGGCGTCGTGGGATGACAACCACCATCGTTCATCCTTTCTTCCTAGTTTGGATGACATTGAGAAAGATATATCCTCTATCTTTCCTAGCGATATCGTCGACTATCCCCAATATCAAATACTCACTCAAGACACCATCTCCGAGGGGAATTTTGGAAACATCTATTCTACGATTACTGTCAACATATCAATCAAAGAAGGTATTGTGGAAAACATTCATCTAGGTGCAAATTGTTCAGTTGAAGAGGTTGAGAGTTATACCGCCTTGTTCAAATATTTCTGCGACATCTTTGCTTGGAATTACGAAGAAATTTCAGGGATCGATCCATCGATCATTGTGCATGAGATAAAGACTTACCCAGGCGTTAAACCTGTAAGACAAAAACTTTTCCCGGTTCATCCTAAGAAAACTGTGGCCATAAAGGTAGAAGTCGAAAAACTGTCGAAGTCTGGTTTTATTTATCCTGTCCCTTTGACCGAATGGGTTTCCAATATCGTTATGGTCGCTAAGAAACAAGGGAGCATTCATGTTTGCATCTATTGTAGGGATATTAATAAGGCTTGTCCCAAATACAATTACCCTACACCCTTTATCAACCAAATTATCAATAATTACGCTGGAAGCATCATTTTCTCGTTCATGGATGGCTTTTTTGGATATAACCAGATCGACATCCATATATTCGCATGTCGAAAATTTGACTATGGCAGCAATTATTGTCATCCATATATTTTGTACACACTACCATGATCATCAGAGACTCCAACCCCATGTACCATATCTTGACTCATCAAGTACTTGGGGAAAATATTTGAAATGGATCGTTATTCTCCAGGAATTCGATCTCGAATTTTCCAAATCAAAAGCTAAGAAATCATTGGTTTTTGGGGAATTGATTTGTGATATTCCATATACTAATTAGGATACTGAGCCTAGTGATTCTCTTCTTGATGAATCAGTGTTCCTCATTTGTACATTTGATCCTTGGTATGGAGATATTCTTCTCTATCTCCAAACCCAACGTTTTTAGCCGAGCATCTCACGTGACGAACAACGTCACATTCGACACCACTCCAAACGCTACCTCATCATCGGTGACACATTGTATTGTCATGGTATTGATATTATCCTATGACGTTGTTTAACCCACGATGAGGTTTAAGGAGTGTTAAATGACTGCCACCTTGGAGCTTGTGGTGGTCATCTTTCTCGGATGGCTACAACCCAGAAAATATGACATGCTGGTTATTTTTAGACTTCTATATTAAAAGATTACATTGAGGCCATTAAAAAATTCCCATCGTGTCAAATATTTCAGAAGAAAGCACATACCCACCATGCTCCACTGCATCCCATTATCGTCATCGACCCCTTTGCAAAATGGGGCATCAATTTTATGTAATGTAAGCCTACCTCTGTCGGGGGGCACGATTATATCATCATTTTCATTGACGGATTCACTAAATGAGCTCAGGCTATGCCTACATTCCTTAATGATGGTCGCACTGCAAAACTCTTTATGTTTAACCACATCATCGCTCAATTCAGTGTCCTGCAGGATATTGTAACTGATCATGGATCACACTTCCAAAACCCAATGATGAGTGAATTGCATACCAAGATGGGTTTTCACCATGAAAACTCATCCCCAAACTATCCTCAGGCGAATGGAAAAGTTGAATCCATCAACAAAGTCCTGAATACAATGCTCCAATGCATGGTGGGAACAAATCAAACATCTTGGCACTAGCAAGTCTTCTCTGCACTTTGGGCCAATCAAATACTCAAGCAAAAGTACTTCTTTTCTCATGTTTTGAAGCTTGAAATATTTGAGAAAACCACAGTTACGCAAGGCCACCCTTTCTTGAGAGTCTTCGAGAGAATTTACATCATAAAACACATGCTCACTTTCCTTCCACTCCATTATGGCTATCTATAGATGAAATCTACAAATACAACATTTAATCATCATTAGTCAAACTCTTATGGAGAAAAGTTGCCTCTTTTTAGCCCAAAAGTCAAAAACAAATTGAGTTTTTCACCTAGTGCTCCCTCAAAGAAGCCTACATAACACTAGCATGCCTTAGACATATGAACTAGCTCGCTGAAATCTCGATTGACGCTCCCCTCAGTGCTTTGAGGGAGAATCCATCTGGTTCGACACTCTAGGGCTTATCATGTAGCCTAAAATACCGAACACAAAGGTTAAAATGCAGTACAAAACCATGAAAAATCATGAGGAGGAAGAAACAACTAATCTAGTCCGTACAAATATGAAAATGATCGCTCACAACTCCCATAATCGCCGCTCAAAAAATGCTCCAAAGAGGTGAAAAATCCAAATTCTAGAGGAGAATGGTAAAAAACAAATGGTAAAATGAAATTTTTGGACTATTTTGATATTTTCTCCTTATTATAAAGTCATTTTTGGAGTTTTTAATCATTTTTTCGAGAAATTACGAAAGTCTTATGCCCAGAACAATTTGATTTTATAGGATTTCACGTAGTGTATTTCGGTAACCTTGTGACATTAATGAGAATAATATTTTCTTTTTCTTGTGCTCACAAATACATGAGAATGTAACCAGGTATACTTTTATCACTTTTACGGACCCGTAAATCTTATACGAAAAAGGAACCCCCTAGATTCACCTTTAAGCTCTTTTCAGACTCTCTAAACATGAAAAGATTGTCGAGTGATCTTGCTTCCTTTCACACTCGTTAAAAGGTTCGAAAGGGCATCTTTTGAGTAATAGTTTATCTCTTTTTCAGACCTTGGGGACTAAAAATTAGGAAAAAGGACAACCTTGGAGTTGCCTTTAAGTTCTTTTTAGACTCTCTAAAAATGAAAAACCACTGAGTTTTCCTTCTTTGGACTCGTTAAACTATACATTGAAGGGCCCATCTGGGAACGAACCTTGCTTCTTCCAGTTCGTGAAACAAAGTAAGAGGAAGTTACCGAAGGTGAGTTATATCGAGCATGTGTTACCCTCCTTGAGCTCATTAAATTAAAAAGAGATACGCATCTATCTGGATGGGGGGGAAATTGAATGAAGTGGGTCAAGTTTCTTGAGAAATTTTTTAAACAACTCTTACAGTTGCCCTTGAATACGACACTTGTTTTTAATCTTCTCCCTGAACACTTGAATAATCCGCTAAACCTCTTCATTGAACCAATCCTATGAGTATTTCCACTACTTTGAGTCATCCAAAGAATATCACAGCACCCGCTGCATTATGTTTTGGTCCACTTTATGTTTATGTTTCCAAGTCTCTTATCGTGCCTCAGTGTTCAAGGGAAGTATCCACCTCAAGAGTCAAACATCTGCAAAATTACTAGTTTCCATACTCGTTTCAGTCTATAATTCATTCTCTATGTCTCATCACTTTCCTATGTCAGTTTCATGTCGAGGATGGGGGATACATCAAGGCCCTCCTTCAACGAGTTTTTTCCTATCGAATTCAACACATCATCCAGGAATTAGACTTAGAAACCAGTTAGTACCTTGGGACCTGCATGGCTCAATGGAAAGCCTACTCGCTTCTGACAGTAGGTTTACATCATTGACCTCTTATCGGATGATTCCACGAATGTTTGACCTCAGCTCATTTATTCACATTCGTTGGAATGTACTTAGGTACCTTGGGAGTCATTGACATCATTGGTAATTTCCCCCGCACTTGTTAACGGTTCACCTCAATGACCAGTAATCAAGTGGTTTCTACCATATTTGAAATCAAATCATCTATTCACATGGATAGATTCATACTACCTTGGTATTGGGACGAAGACCCTGGATTGAGAATCCACTCTGTTATCCACTCTACCTAGGCTGCAAAGGAAATTTTTTGAACACACTGATACATATGTTGTCGCATAGATCCATGTTGTATTGGTTTGTGGCTATGTTTTATCATCTCTTAGCTCCACTGTGTATTTTTTGTAGCTATGATCAGTTCAATTCATAGAAGTATGGATCCACGTTGTATATTTGGTGGCCATACCCTTAGTCAATATCATCATTGATCCGTAGTGTATTTTTGGCGGCCATACTTTGAGTCACTTATATTTTGAGCATAGGTATGCCTGCCTCAGACATTGAACAAATATTAACAATGTTTTATGGTTGTCTGCAGCTTCTACCAGGTTCTCCGACTCCATAACCTTGCTTTGAAGAACATACAAAATGTTTATTCCAACATCTTTCATCTTTTGACTTCACACCTTGGGGGCCAATCTGTTACACATCAAAATTATTCAATTTGATAATGACACATTCTCATTGTCGTAAGTGTCGCACTTTTGTCACAAGTGTCATAAATTTCGCATTTTCATTTTGTATGTGTCGCATTGCGAATGACACCATGGAAACACTTGATACATCCTCTAGGAACATGTTAGAAGAAGAATCCCTATCATTTGACAGTCGAAACAAGTGTTTTACTATTGGAATTACTCATCTTGGAAAATGTTTGGGAATATCAACGCTCCCCATCTCATATGCATGGATCGCTAGTTCTCCTTGCCTATCTTACAGGGAGCGTTGTAGTGCTCTATGTCTAGTTCTAAGGGAGCGTCGAAGTGGTTGAGAAAATATTGGGAGAAAATCCCCTTTTTCTCTTAAGACACTTATGGATAGATCGAGTTGGTTTGGCTCGAATATAAACCCTAGGCTTCATCTAAGGAAGATATCACAATTGATGGAGCCATATCCTCAACTAATCGCAAATATAACCAAGGTGGTTGAGCCTCTCAAAGGTTATAAATGGAGGCATTCTCATGGTGAACAAAGGGGGAAATAATCAGCAAAATCATTGTCATTCTAATCGTGGATGTTTCGAGAAAGGGGTTGGACGAGGAGGACCTGGAGAGGCTGTTGCAACACCATCCATGATTGTAAGTATAATTTTAAAGTTCTCATCAATATACTTGGCTTGTTCCCTTCAATCTTGTGTATTCTTGCATGTGCTTGTCTATTGTTCTAGATGGATTTGTTTAATATAATCTTGTAGAGTAGGAGTTTCTTTGTTTTTTTTGTTGTCCATTGCATCGCAGGTGTCAAGTTTTGCTAAGGAGTTTGAATATCGAAATCAAATTGGAAGAAATGAGGACAAACTTTGAAACAAGGTGCATCACACTCTTTCTCTCTCCCTCTCTTCTTGATTAGTTAAATTGAATTCAAAGGGATGTCAGTGTCCATTTGTGTTTTTTTGTCTTGGTATTAGGGGTCTATAATCCAAGGGAATATTCAGTTGTCCATAGGGGAATTATTCCATAACACTCTGCCAGAATTATTTCCCTAACCCGACATCACTAAGCATGCACCTTGATTTTTCCATCAACATCATGTTCATCCTTTCTGCAACTCCATTATGATAAGGTGTATATGGAGTAGTATTTTTTCTTTCTATACCACACTTCTTACATAATTCTTCAAATTCATTCCCGCAAAACTCTCCACCATTATTTGTCCTCAACACCTTAATTCTTTTCTCTATTTGATTCTCAACACGAGCCTTAAACTCTTTAAACTTGTCAAAGAATTTAGATTTCTTCCTGAGGAAATATATCCTAGTATTCCTCAAGAAGTCATCTATAAAAGAGACATATTACATATATTCTCCCAATTATGGAACCGACACAGGTACAAACACATCATTGTGCACTAGCTGTAAAATTCCTTCTGCCCTCGTTGCACCATAGGGGAATCTTACCCGATTTTGCTTCCCATATACACAATGTTCACAAAAATAAAAATACATAGAGCAGTAAGACATACCTTCAACCATACCTTTACCATGTAGTAGTTGAAGACCCTTCTCTCTGATATGCCCCAGTATTTGATGCCACATCATAACCTTTTCTCTAGAGACTATAGGAGTATTTTGTTCATCTTCTCCAATATTGGGAATAATGGAACTATTACAACCATTACTAATAATGCTTCCTTGCAACTTATATATAGTTCCAATACGAACTCCCTTCAAAAACACCATTTCTCCTTGAAGCATCCTGCAGGTTTCTTTTTCAAATATCATTTTTACCCCTGCATCATCCATTTTGCTTACAAAAATAAAATTTATGGCCAATCCTAGGACGTGTAGAACACTAGGAATTGTTCTAATATTTCCATATATGAGCCTCCATTTAACTTTTCCTCGTCCTATGATTTTGTTTGTTGAGTCATCACCTAGGAAAAAATCACCTCCATCATACCTTTCATATTCACATAACCACTCCCTATGGGGAGTCATATGAAAGGATGCACCTGAGTCAAGAAACCATGCCTCATGATATAAATGTGTGCTTGAAGAGGCCAAGTACACATCCCATCCTTCTTCCTTGGAGGTCTTTTCTTCTATAGAAGGAGCTTCTTTAGATCCTTTCTTTTTCTCAACTTTGGATCTACACTGCTTCTTGTAGTTCCCTTCTTTTCCACATCTCCAGCGTACCTTTACAAACTTTCCAAGATATTTAGATCCACCCTTAGACTTATATCTCCCACTTGAGGACTTAGATCCATTTCTTTCCTGGGACCGTCCTCTTGCAAATAATGCATCTATGCTATGTCCTTCCATGTTCTTCTATCTCATCTCCTACGATAACAAGGATGAGACCACAAGATCAAAAATCAAGGTAGTTGTATTACTACCTATGGCCACAACCAAACTATCCCACGATTCTAGTAAAGAGAACAATAAATTAATACACTTATCTTCATCCAAAATTTTAATCTCAACAGATAACAATTGACTTACCACAGTGTTGAAGGAGTTCAGATGCTCTGTCACGGAATCTTGATCTCGCATCCTTGGGTTATACATATTTTTGCACAGGAACAATTTATTTACCAGGGAATTAGACCGATACAATTTCCCTAACTTATCCCATAATTCCTTGGTTGTAGCTTCCCCTGACACATTCAGTAATACTGAATCTGAGAGACAAAATCGGATTGTGCTCTTCGCCTTCCAATCCAACTTTTTCTAGTCATCTGTTAAATTTCATGTAGGTTTAGTACCTGGATCCACCGCGATCCATTTATCTCTGTCCACCAACAAATCTTCCATATTGAGCTTCCACATCTCAAAACATTTCCCATTAAACTTCTTGATCTCCATTTTCGAACTGCTCGCCATTTGTCTTCACCTAAAGAATCAATATAACAGATCTCCCACTATAACAAGGCTTATCACAGTCCCGATCCAAAATCCTAACCACAAAGGCGTCCCCTTGAAGCCAATAATTTATCTGATACCAAATGTAGATTTAACTTTGTAAAAATTTTTATTGCATACATATTTTCAAAAAAAAGAAAAAAAAAAGATATTTCCCCTGGAAACCCAAACCAGGAAAAAAAACATATTCTATATTCATTCATATCATACATTGTTTAAAATACAATATACATATAGGAGCCAACGAAATCCAAAACCCTAACCCAATGATCTAGATTAGTCAACAACTCTAATTCCTTAACCAAAAATAGAAAAGCATTGACAAAAAACCGTATGCCGAAAAATTGCCCAACAATGGAAACGAAAATTGAGGCTACATGAAAAACGAGGACAAAAAGGCAACACATTTCACGACACTAGAGCTAGTCATGCAAAGAATATAACACATAGCTAACAAAATTCTCAAAGAAAATACAAGTTTATAAGGGTTCAAGTTGAAGAAACATACATTTTTGTAGTTTTCTTTGTCAACAAAAGTTTTACCCATTTTCATGTTTTCACCCCTCATATTTCACCTTCAATTCAAATGTTTTTTATCAATTTTAAATGTTTTTTACATTCAAGTTTTTTGGGAGAACCTTAATTCTAACATTGAGTTAATTTCTAATCCATATGGTATGTTTCTAGTCATTTTTCCTAATAAGCAAGTCGAGCTAGTGGTGTGCTCCACTAAACCTTAATCTATGTACATGTGACATTATTGACTTGATTATTGGCTATTACAACAATGCCACTAATAGGCATAAGAATATAATAGCAAGTAACTTGGATAATAATCATTTATCTTTAAACATAAAACCAAATGATAATTAGTGTGACTATTAAATACTACAAGAATGCCATTATCACTAAAAATGACTATAAAACCTAAAATGAACTCCCCAATTTAGCATTGGACCACACACTCATATCCTCTCTTATCACTATGAAGAATGCGCTTGCACTTAATGATCATTTATTATTACACATATTG